>MUZC01000455.1:118690-220866 GCA_002072015.1 Radix auricularia | reverse complement strand
CCCCCCCCCCCCACCTCTCTTTACACTATTTATGACGAGCAAGTCTGTGGCGCATGATGTGCTATGCCTCCTTTGTCTGACAATGGCTTCAAATCCCGCTTCCCCCGCTTGCGTTCAGCACTATTTCGCGATGCCTTCAATTCAGAGAATTTTTCAAAAATATCTTCCAAACTATTGAGTACAGTGACGGTTTATAGTCATTTTTTAAACTTACGCCTCACCTTTTTCATTGGTGATGCCGACTGAGTGTCAACTCGCGAATCAAAAGGAAAAAAAAAATTAGTAGTATTAGCATAATTAAATATAGTTTTAGTCTTAACTGTAAGTAAGCACATATCACATTTTTACGACTGTCGTAGCAGCAGACTACCCGACCGGATGTTGCTAGCCCTTTGTTGTTATAGCACGTCCTTTAAAAAGCTTTAAAATTAAAATTCTATAGCTATACCTAACCCAAACCCCAAATCTTCAATTTTCCGAAAATTCTAAAGCTATACCTAACCCAAACCCTAAAACCTTCCATTTTTTATAATCCTTTTAGAATTTATAGAACTTTCTTTTCCAGCAACCGGTAGCGCCGTGACATCACGGTCGACATACTTCGCTTCAGCCTTATTTTACAGCGAATTAAAATTTTCTATAGAGAACTTACGTTTTTAATTTATTAACATTAAATGCATAAAGGATGGGCTGATAGTCTGATACTGATAGTGATAGGCCTAAATGACTAAATGATAATAAATAATAGTAATATTATTTATATAATATGATATATTTATATACTATACTATATATTATATTTAATTAATATTAATTATATTATATCATTTTAATAGATTTTATTTATATTATATGTTGTATTTTAGTTTACCTATTATGGACAGATTACAGTATTTTACAGCGCTAAAATCCGGCAAATTGGGTGATGTATAAAAGTTATCAAAAAATGGTTGCATCACGTTTGAACTATTTATTCTTGAGAGCCGAAAAAATGTCTTAGAAATTAACAAGACTTACAAATTAACGCTGTAATTTAGCTAAAATACAACATATAATAATGCATTTAATGAATTAAAAATGTAAGTTCCCTCGATAAAATTAAATTTGGCTGTTAAATAATATACATGGAGAAACTGCAGGAATACCTTAAAATTTCTGAATTCATTTTATTTTTTAAATTATAGGCAAAGTTTGAAATATGCCTGGGCCTTGGGATTCAACTAAAGAAATGAAAGACGATTCTGAAATCTCATTATTTTCCCTTGAACTAGTTGTGGAAAAGGTTTATATACCACACATCCCTTGCAGATTTCCCGCCATAGCATTCAGGCTTTTGGACTTTCCAACTATAGTAATCAAACATGTGGAAGATGACCTTGCAAAAGCTATTCGAAGTAAAATATCTTTTGACCCTTACTATAATTTGCCTGACCAGTTGATTGAATTGAAAGACAGACATGGGAACTTTATGGTGAAAAAGGGTAAATCATGTTTATTCAAAATATCTGCAAATAGCCTAAAGCAACACCTTGCAAGCACTCCTTTGTATGTGATGGTTATTGATTTATTCCCCGAAGTACCAAAGCTTGTTGGAAATAGTTCAGTTCCACTTAATTCCCTGATGGAATCTATTTGTGTCGACATAGCCAAACTAGGATCAACTGTTCCTTCAGTGCATGGAGATAAAGGCCTTTTTAAGCTGTATAACCTGATGGGAAAAGAAATTGGTTACTTTGTTCTTGGATTTCGTTTACTTTGTCTGGGACCAAGTTTTATTGCGCACCTTCCAGAAACTGCACTTCCACATCATCAAGAAAGTGTACAAGAAGAACAAAATGTGGATAACCTTATTATAAAACACCATAATTTATTATTAGGGGATGAAAAAGCTGTTCATAAACCTGATTGTAAACTAAAAACTACTTCTTCTATGACTGAACCCTTAAAACAAGATGCCTTTCTCCAAACAGTTGAGATGAAAGATAAAGAGGTCCTTGTTAATCTGTATGAAAATGAAAAGGACATTGTTAGAAATAAAAGTGCAAGTAATATGTCTCTTGATGTAACTACTCAAACTGACAAAAGAAAGAGGAAAAAGGAGAATAAGCAAGACATAGCAATACCTAAATGGGTTGAAAAAATGGAAAATGATTACATTGATAATGATTTAATAATAAATAACATTGTTTGCCCACCCCCTATGTTTTACAATAGTAATGCTTCACCTACCTTTATAGTAAAAAGAAACATTTCAAAAGTGTTCTATGATGCAGATTTACCAGCTAATGACCTGTCTGATATAGAGAGCTATGATGGATATGGTTTACATAAAGAAAAGATTATTTATGAAACAAATTCAAAAAGCATTCAAGCATCTCATTTCCAACTGGCTAACAAAAGCAAAGTATCAGAAGGACACATACCTCAAGCCAGACCGGGTGAATATGTTACTGGTTTACAAGTAGCACCTAATACAGATGCAGTTTTTCCATTATTAACTGCCCTTTTAAACGAATTGTCTTCAATACAGAATCCTCAGCTTCTAATAAATGTTTCAAATAAATTACAAGCAGCATCATTGAAATCTTCAGAACTCACCAATTCCCCTAGCAAAAGAACAGAAAGTCAGCCCAAAGATACAAAATTATCCCCATCAGTTGTTTCAGCTGTTGCAGCTGCATTGACTAGAAAGCTAGAGATATCAAAAGAAAGCATAGCAAGTGGGAGAACTGAACAACTAAAAAAACACCAATCACCAGCATATCATCAACGGGAAAGTCATTTGAAACCAGTTAATGCCAAAGAAAATAAACAAAACAATAAAAAGAAAAACTTAGTTCCACTTAGTAAAGGAAAACTAGCATTTGGCATGACCCATACTCAAAGACTAAGGCTTCAGAAGACAAACCCCCAGTGGTTAAAATTGGCAGAGAAAGAAGCATCAGAAATAAAATCCAAAACTCAAACCATGAAAAGGGGAACTGAAATTGATGAAATGAATGCTACAACATTTTCAGATACACTAACTGAAGTGAGACGATTAGCTGAGAAAGAGTTAAACAGCACAGTTGGAGGAGATACACTCCTAAATGTAGCCAGTGAGTTCAAGTCACCAGCAGAAATTGATAAAATGCAACAGAAAAGTCTACATCAAAAATCTAATCTTCATATTGCTAAGAAGACAACAAAATCAGAAAATGTTGGTGAACATAAAATTGATCAGAATATTATATCCAAATCACAACAGCTAAAAGCCAGAAGTAGGTTGAGACAAAGAAGAAAACTACAGCATAAGGGACTTAAAAAAGGATTATCAAATGAAGATAAAGAGAGGCAAAAATCACTGTTAGCCAAGAACACAGGTAAACTTAAAATATATATTTAATAGCGGTAAAATATTCTATTAAAAAAATTTTCAAATAAAAACTATAATGCCAGTTTAACTAAATGTTTTATATTAATAATATTGTTTCCATTACAAACTAAGATTGTTAAAACAGTTTGTTTAAGAGAAGCAGATAACCGTTTTTTTTAAAAAGTCTGGATAACTGTCAATTAGCGATAGTCAAGCAATTTCCTTAGGTTTTAAAACCGACAAGAAAATTTACCCCCCCCCCCTTTATCCTATGGTGTCATTGGGTTTTAAAGAGTAAGAGTAACCAATTATGGTAAAGGAATTTTTTTTTTTACATGCCATATTATTTTTCAATTGTCAACTTGCCAAAATTATTTATTTAAATTAAAATTACAAGATTGTTTGGAGATTTGACTCACAAAAACGTGAATTCTTGATAATGTGCTAATAAAGACAAATTGAAGTTATAGTTGACCAGCCTATACTAAACAGGATAGATCATGTTCTTAGGACTGGTTAGCTGTTATCAACATTAGTACAAATCATTGTGATCCATGAAGTATTTTTAAAACAAATTTAAATAAACATTTTAAAAATGTGACACACCATTTAACCAATGTTATCATAACTTGAAATTTCAGATCATGATGATCAAATAAGCGTTCTCAGTGATGTTCTTAGTTCAAGAAGCCGCTCAATTGAAGTTCGACTCCCATCTGCTGAACCAGATCTTGACCAGACAACCACCAGCCTGTCGGATAGAGATGAGGATGATGATATTGATGAAGATGAAATTCCCTTACCAGATGACAGCTTGAAAGATCATTCAAGGAGTAATATTATTAATTTCCCAAGATATGTATCTAAAGATCTGTCACTTCCAGAATCTATTGATGGAGTTCATAATGGTTCTTTAAATATATCAGAAACAATTGATAATAACTCTCCATTGGAATCAACCCGTCAGTCAAAGAGCTATGCTTCTGATCAAAATGACTCAAAAGTTTTACAGTCTACAGATTATGATACTCATCAGTTTCATTCCACAGATGAGCTAGAACTTCAGGGCTTAATGAGTGAAGGAGCTAACTTCTCAGATGCCCCTGAGAGTGGAAGAAGATCAGTCTCTTTGGTGGCAACCTCACAAAAATTTCCTGTTCTTAATCCACAGTTGTCTGAAAGCTCACCAGTCCCATCTATCCGAAGATCAACAACAAAGATTGATCCATTGGCATACAGTCACCTTCATTCTGGATCTTTTTCTAAAGATCACAATCAGCTTCCCTCCCCTAGGCCCTCAACTGCAAAAGGTAAAATTGTAAAGGGAGAAGTGGATGTAAAAGCATCTATTAAACCACAAGGCAGTGGCATCACAACACCAAAGCTAAAAACTACACCAAGGTCTTTGTCTTCCAGTCCTAAACATCCCACGCCTCGTCCTCGAAGGCAGATAAGGGAATCTATCCACACAGATTCTTTGAGCTCATATATGCCCTCAGATCCAGATAATGTAATTGTGTCCCTTTCCAGCAACTCTGGTAACTACTCAGATGATTTCTTAGCAATGAACAGTGGGGAAAGTGCTACTTCTTCTGTGGAACAATTTCCTAAAATAATATCCAGTGCTAAGTTAGGATATACAATCAATTGATTAGGAACCTTAGTTTATTGTCTTGCTAATTATCTATCTCTTTTTTTTTAGCCTAAGACAGATTGTTTTTTATGTGACAGCAGAAAAATCTAGCAACTAGCAAAATTAAATATCCGAATACAAAATTTTATACGTTACGGATAACTACAGTGAAGCCCAGTTATGTTTTCAGTCTTGGTGGTTGCCAAAAAGCTTCAAGATAACCAGTAATCAGTTTAAACAAAAATCAATATGCATTTATATTAACAGTTGCTTGTAATCATAAGTATCCTACTACTATTAAGCAAATATACAAATAAACTAATTTTGAACTTTGGGTCATGATTAGTTATTTAAATTTAAAGCTTTACATATTTTTTAAATGGAAAAGACGTAAACAAGGTAAGGGTTAGCTTGACAGGACGTAACAAAACAGCGAACGTTTCGGCAAAGAGCCTTTTTCAACGGACATACAATACACAAATAAAACGAATATTAAAAAAATAAAAATTAATATTAAGAAACTTAGCTGCGGTAAAATCCAAAGAATCGAAGAAAATCGTTGAAAAGGGCTCATTGCCGCAACGTTCTCTGTTTTGTTACGTCCTGTCAGGCTAACCCTTACCTTGTTTACGACTTTTCCATTAAATTTTTTATAAGCCTGATTGCAGTCCTACCCCTCATTTTGTTTACATATTTTGCACATAACCATCATAAACGAATGAAAGTCTTACCTAAGAAAAGTGTTAGAGAAACATTTCAGGGCAAGGGCAGATTAGTAAAATGTGAAACGTCAAGGGGCCAATTTAGCCTCAACTACAAGAATTAGTCTTTAACCTAAATTTATTGATTTTTACGATATTAATGCAGGCTTCCACAGGTCGCAAAGAACTCAATAGAGTGCTGCATGTCACGGTAGTTTGCTCACACCTGTCTTAGAACATTGTGTTAGCAGTAGTAATTGTAGAATCATAATGAGGTTGCCAATAACATTTATTCTTCACATGGCACATTATGGTATTTTATAAAATTTGCTATGCAGAGTTTAGACATTTTAATTAGTTTATTATTATGATTGAATTAATTCCATAAACAATAATCTAAAGCCCAATTATCAAATACCTTAATGACAATAGACATTGTAGCATCTGGACTTCAGCATCTTTCACCATTAAATTGAAGGCTGGTCACCAATGATCCCTTTAAGTTTAAGCACCGCAGACATCTGAATGACGATGCGCAACAGTTTAGAATTACAGTATAGTAAATTTTGTAAAATATTGCACAAAACATGGATGACATTGGTGGTCACCCCTTTCAGGATGATTGAAATTAGATGCTTTGCATGGATAAAAATAACAATATGACCAATTCATCCTGATTCAATGAATCTCTTTATAACGCAACAGAATATAAATATAAAAACAATGATTTTGAATTTCTTTTTCAAAATTAACAGTGCTTCACTTAAGTTTGTCTGAATTTAATGAAAAAATCATGTTAAGCCTGGTCCCTATTGGAATTCAGGACGTGTTAGCGCATTTTCGTATTATGTATCAGTACTTATGTTAGATATCAGAATTATGTAGTTATCAGTAATTGTGTTTAGATTTTAGACATATTTTTATGAATTTTCTTGTGTAATGAATATACCTGACATTTTTTTTATTTAAAAGTCATTTCTTTACATTTTAAAAAAATTTATTTTCTCTTTAATCTAACTACAAGTCACCACAAATGATGACGTAAAACTCTCTAAACTTTTACACATATTCTAATGACGTCAACTAAAAAAAAAAAACTAATTCTTTTGCACCCTTTCGCACCACTCTTCAATGCCCGAAGTATTATGCATTCGACTTCCGGCAATGGCGGCCGTTCCCTGCGCTAGTGTTACCTCTCGATTCGAAATATTTTTTGGTAGTTTTAACGGGGGTTTTTAACGGATCGAGTAACTGAGTGTTGATGCACAAATGGCAGGTCAGGACATACAAAAAACATATATACCTCATGGGTCTAGGACTTATGGATGCTGAGATCAAGGGTGATGACGGATGGACGGACAAAACGGGTGCAATAGCGCATTCGACTTCTCGAAAATGCGCTAAAAATAGTCTTTTTTAAACAGTTGTGGGATTATAAGTAACTGGCGTTAAGTGGCTTATGTGGCATTTTTTTTGGTTCGGTGACATAACCAGTGAGAAAATTCAAATTAATTTAAATTGATGGTTTATTCATAAAATTGTCATTTTAATAGTGTTGCCAAGTTACTTTCAAACAAACAAGGTGAAAAAAAAAAGCTGTTGTTAAAAACAAAAAGGTTAAGTATGAAGTATGATACATCCCGCCATTTTCATCAAAGATACTAAAACTAAGACAGCTCTCTCTGAACTTAAGATTAAGACCAAAAAATCAAAATTATTGTTTTTCTCTCTAGTCTTCAGGAAATTAATAAATGATTGATTCAAGTTCTGATGATTGTAAAACATTTTCTGGTTGATATATGCATTATTTCTATGTGATGGATTAAAAAAATTAAAATTTCAATACTTACAAGGATACAAATACAAGAATTAATAATATGTAGGTTTTTTTGTTTGTGTTTTTTAACATTAGGTCGTATATCATCAAAGAAATAACTTTTATATTTTATTTAAATTACTTTAATTATTTTCCTTTTCTTCTAAAGAAGGCTACTAGCTGAAAGTCTTGTTTAGATTCCATGTCTTTTTTTTTCAAGCACTAAGATATCTTGTTTCAATTTTTTTCTCCTTCTGTTCAACTTCAACATAATTAAATCACTTTATCTCACTGAGTTATTAATCCAATGACAGATTCAGACGTGTAACATGGAATCAATTATTTTATTTTCCTCAATATTTATATTGGATTACTTATTGCCTTATCACTTACCCTCATTGAATCCCATATTTACAGTTACCACTGTTAAATTAATGCATAGTTTTTTTTCTTGCTATTAAACTGTCTATTTTGTAGGCTCATATTAAGGTAACAACACGAAAAGCTTGGTATTTGTAAATATTTGTCAAATAAAGATAATTTGTTGAAATTGTAGAAATTTTATATAAATAATAAAAGTAAAAATGTATTATTATATATTTTAAGAATCCTGACATAATATAAAAATTAAAATATTTATCTTTTACTGCTTAACTTTTAATACTTTAAATTTTTTTTTAAAATGTCTATTTTATATTTTTTTGTAATTAATGAACTGGAATTAAAAATTGTTTGTTGCAATTCATTTGTTCATTTATTGAATGTTTTAATTACTGCATTTTACTGAATATAAGAAGCTATAAACGCACCTTAATGTTAACGCTATTTTCTTTTTAAAAAATAACACTTTATTTTTAACATTAATTTCAAGTCCAAGGACACACCTGAATTTAGGGGGGAAAAAATTCAAAGAGAAGTGCGTCTTAATTAAAGCCCTTAAAATACGATAAGTATTCTTAAAACTCCACTTTTTTTTAGGTATGTCTGTTCTAGACGCAGTTGACAAAACAGGGGAACAACAAGAGATGCTGGTGTAACCGGCCAGATAAAACCCTTGTCCAGATTATACCTGGGTATATTCTGTCTGAGGTGATTAAATTGGCCTAGCTCAAAATATCCCCACCCCAGGCCAGAACATTTCTTTTCTTGATATCAATTACTATTACAATTAGGGGCCGTCCATAAATGACATAAATCAGTCGCGCGATTTTGGCCGAATTTACCCCCCTCCCCCTTGTCATAAAACTTAGACCCCCCTCCAATTTTACATCACAAAAGACTTAACCCCCCCCCCCCCCNTCCAGGAATATTCCAGTTTCAATTAATAACCAACGAATAAATAAACTTAACCCCCCCCCCTCCTTTCCCCCGAAAAAAAAAGTCGTCTTTTCTATTTGAAAATAAGTAATAAGCATGTTTCAAATCACTTAACTGTAATTTTAGAATGTATTTAGTGTAAGGCTGCTCTCTAATATTGTTACACGCATGTTAAACGTCAGAAAATAAATTGTAAGAAATCGAATATTTAAGTAGGACTTTGTTTAAATTAGCATGTTTTGACGGGACATCACAATTTTACCCCCCCCCCTTGCTCTTCGTCACACGTCAAAAATGTGTGTACCCCCCTCCCCCTAGGTGCGTGACGACAGTGACGTCATTTATGGGCGGCCCATTGGTTGACGTTATAAACATAAAGTAAAGAATTACTATATTCTTGGAGCATTCAGCAAACTAAAAAGAAAACAATGATTGGTTGAAGCATTGGATTACAATAATTACATTTTAAATTTCATGGAACTGAAATAGTCCAACAGTAATAGATTTTTTTTTCTTTCTTTTAACATTACAGTAAACAAATAAAATAATAAATGCAAACTCTTTCATTCATGGCTCATGGAAAACAAGTTTCCAGCTAATTCAACCAGACCAAGCATTAACATGCTAGTCAAATGTGTATTAAGTCAAGTTAATTAAGTGAGCGTCTGCAAAACTTAAGTTTATAAAGTAAAGATTATAATTGTAATATTAAGATAAGATTCTTATTATTACTATTACTTAAAATTTAAGGTCAACTACTGATAACAATATTAAATCTCGTATTATAATTTTAATTTTCATGTAAAGTGTGACAAAAATACGTTTAAAAAAAAAATATATATATATATCTAAAAAAAAATCACGCAGTTCAAAAAATCTATTTAGCTTTATTTTATTTTTCATTGGTTGACCTACAAAAATATGTTAATGCACAGTTCCTTCTCATTCTCGTCACAGAAAACCCCGCTGTCCAATAATAAACTTACTATAAATAGTACTCATTATGATAATGCCTTATTGGCCCTCAAATTCATCTTTTGGTCAGAGTACGAATTTTTTCTCGGAAGGGATCGGAAAATATTATTGCACTCTCCGTTTATAGTTTATAAGAAACTTATTGTTGCAAGGACACTGTTGGCTATATATTTTTTTTATTTCAATTAAATTGCTTTAATCATTCAAATCTATTTCGGCCTATCTTAAGTTAACTAATTTTATTTTCTTCTTTGGCTTATTGTAAGGTATAAGTATACCAGGTCCTATTCCAAATGAAAGATGAAGGATTTTCTGATCCTAAACATCATACTCATACTCACTTTATAAACGTCTATAGTCTTATAGTTAAAGTACTTGTCCTGAAGTTAAAATAGCTATTGCAAAACAAATTTTATCAAGGAATTGTGAGTCTGCTCCTTATAGTTATATTAATATTATAGAGAGGTATTAATATCTCATACTTATACTAACTGTAAGTCTATGACTATGACTATGACTTATACTTATACTTATACTTACTTATACAAGTATCATACTTATAGTTTATAGTATAGCCTACTTATATTATAACTAATATAACTTATGCTTACTCACTTACTTTAACTATACTATACTATAGTCTATAGTATGGACTATAGTCACTATACTACTATACTGATACTATACTATAGTGTAACTATAGATATACACTATACTGTACTATACTATACTATACCGGATACCGTATGCCGTATACCAGGGTTGCCAACCGTCCGTAAATTTACTGACAGTTCAGACAGTCCGTAAAGATTTGTTGTAAGAGTAAAAGTCAAAAGTAAAATTGTCTGTAAAAACTAAAATTTCCTTTAAAAAATTAAGACATCTGATAAAAAATTGACAAAAATGTGGAATCTCAATGTTTAAAACGCATCACGGCAAGATGGACTTGTTTAAACAGATTGTTAGCCGAAAACAAAGAGTACAGTACAGATTTCCGATACTTTTGAAGTTTGCACAAACAATGTTGGCGCTTCCACATAGAACATCAGTGACATCAGAAGTAGATAGCGTTTTTTTTCTGCTGCTTGTTTATTAAAAACCAACTTGAGTATCAAATTGTCTACCCCAATGTTGGAAAGTTAACTGACTGTGAGAAATGGACTGGGAAAAATTACTCCCACAATCACAATGATCTACAGTGTAAATGTTTCTATGTAAACTATGTATCATCATAAGCAGGAGGCAGGAGGAATTAAACACTGTCAATAGTGTCAATGATGATGAATATCATACAATAAAATAATGTTATAGTTATAGAATATGTGCATGGTAATAGAGAAGTGCTCATTATGGACACTTTACATTTTTAGCTACAGTGCTTGGATTATGCTTCATATTCGTTCATTTTAAGGTCAACATTTTATGTTAAATGAGTCCGTAAAAATTTGTTTTTGTCCATAAATTTTGTTGAGAGTACTTATATTTATCAGTAAATGTGATTTTATTGAGTTGGCAACCCTGCACTATACTATTATTGAATAGTATAGACTATACTATACAGTATTCTGTATAGTAGTATAAGTAGTATTACTTATATAACTATACTACTAATACTATTATTACTATACTATACTATATTGACAATTGACTATATTGTACTAGACTATACTCTTACTTTACTTTACTAGTCTTACTCTTATAATACTTACTTCTATTAATATTTTATATAAATTATATTTCACTATGATATAATCATAAATTCATAAATAATTATTAAAAAAACATACTGTATGTTTTCATAATGTATGTCACAGTTTGTCATATACAAATGAAAAAATCTCAGAAAGTATACTTTCTTATCCTTAAATTTTTATTAAAATTAATTTATTCAATTAATGGACAATTGGCCATGTAATATTACTAATATTAATATTAGTATTAATTAGTAAATTACTGTCTCTGTTACTCTTATTCATATACTAGATTCTCAAGGTTTTAGTCCCCGCCTTAGCCTTTGTCTGACTTTAGGGACTTTAGTAGACTTAAGTGAAAGTTAAGTTAAGTGGTAGTGACAGTAGTGAAGTATAGTCAGTATAGTATTAGTATCGTATAGTAATTCTAAATATTAAAGAAGTGTAGACATAGTAGTAATAAGTAACAGTAGTTAATTAAAAGTAGAACTAGACTTTAAAAAAAGTGGCAGTCCATAAATGACATCACCCCCCCCCGGGGTGGGGGTCACACATCCTTGACGATGTGTGATTGGGGGGGGGGGGTAAAAAAAGGTGACGTCAAGTCAAAAACACGCTACTTTAAATAAAAGTTAACTTAAATATTTGATTGCTTTCAATTTTTAAAATGTTTTTCATGGCTTCACACATTTTTACTATATTAGTAATTAGAGTGCAGCCTAACACTAAATACATACTTAAATGAAAAATAATTGATTTGAAACATGCTCATTTTCAAATGGAAAATACCGCTTTTATGGGGGTGGGGGCCCAAATTTTTGTGACGTTATATTGGATGGGGGGGTCTAATTTTTTGTGACGAGCGGGGAGGGGGTGTGAAAAATAAACCAAAATCGTGTGACATTACTTATGGATGGCCCCTAAGTTTATAAGTTGGCCATATCCATTGTGTTTTGAATTCAATTTAATACCACTAGTTTTTATACATTGACGATACTTTATTTACTATACTATAATTTTCAGCCCTTCAAGTATGCAAAGTTAAGATTTAATGAGGAGTTGACAGATGCCTTAGATTCTGAGTCAGGTAACATACTTTTCAAAAGTCTTTGGTCTTAATAGTTTTTTAATTAAAATTTATAATGAATTATGCCATAAATAAATTTAGTCTCTAGAAAAAAAGCGCAATTTGATCTGTAAGGATGAGAAAGATGTACTGTTTATTTTCAATGATAATGATTATAATTTATATGTTTGTTGTGCTTAAGGCATAAGTATTGTATGGCTGTAGATAAAGCTTGAATACAGCAGCTATCCTTTTGACCCTTTTGGTGTAATATTAACAGAAAAGTTTGGACTGTTAGACCTAAAATTTTTGCATATAATGCTTAACTATAATTTATATAAACCCTATGCCCGTTTCTTATACTATACAAACCTTCCACTTAATATTTATTTTGTTGCCAACTCAAGGCAATTTTCTTGGCAATGCTGTTTTAATTTTAACTATCACTTTCTCTTTTAAAAACAGTTCCCTTGCATTGGAACTTGAAGAGGTGTTGTCGTTGTTTGAATCCTCTTGACTCTAACCATAGACATGGCATCAGCATCAGGTAATGGTAATGATGATAAGGACTCAAGAAAGAGAAATAGTGAAAAAGGTAAATCAATACTGAATAAATGTTAAAGTAAGAACTGTTGTGAGGGGAAAAAATGTGTTTTTTTTTAAAGTTTAACTGCATGTTATTGAAACTTATTATTTTTGTAATCTTTTTTGGTTGATGATGTTTTTAAGAAAGCGGTAGAAGTTTATCTGCCTAGGATATGTTTTATCACTTTACAAATTGTTTTTAAAATTTGTTAGAGAAGAATATAATCAACAGGAACATGTTTCATCCCAATATTTTTACAAAGAGATCTATTTTCATTTATAAAAGGCAAACTGTGTGATCATGTGTTAGAGCAGACATCTTAAATCAGGTTACCTTTAACAGCATCTTTGTGTTATAATTCAAGACATTAGACTGCAAAAACAACTAATGTCATGTAAATTTTAGTAACATTCAATGTGGCGAGAAAAGAAAAGCTTTAAGGTTCATCTGAAAGGTTCACTCACATTCATGGACATTGATGGACCTAAATTCTTAACTAACACTTGTAAATGTTTGTCCGAATTTGGTATGGTAGACACTCTATTGGAGTGCAATCACCAGAGAGTAAATGCATTGAAATGCACACAGAAATTACACCGCAAAGAAAAGCAGAAATTATTTTATTCTAAAATGTATCCCAAAAAGTTGTTGTGTATTTGTCTGGGAAAGCTTTTGAAGCATAAATAGGACATGGAAGTGTTTATTTTAGCATTAGTCATCTTCATATTTGACTTAGAAAATCCTCAACTTAATTAATTTACAACAAAATTAGTCAAAGTCATCTCTCCTTACCCTTAGATTGTTGAATAGATCTTTGGTTACATTCTCTTAATTTTAAAGGCTGTAAATTTTTTAAATCAAGCTTAAGAAATTAACTGGGTAATTCAGTAACAAACCGTTTTGGACATAATATTTGCTTCTCTATTTAAGTCTTTAATCTGCTTTTGTAAAACAATGCACTATTATCTAATATTAAAATGAAGTTTTTAAAAAAAACTGAGACAGAAGATTTATACATTTAATTTTAATTTTAAAGAAATTTTGGTCTTTGCCTTTGCCACAATTACATTTAATTTTCATCATGCTACTAGTGTAATATATAAGATGAAACTATATTTGACTTAATTATTTCTGATTAAAACTATTATGTTCTAATTGACTTTTAAAGATTAAGTTTAATTTTACAGCATCCATTTCTGTAAATGCTATTAATGTAATAATGCTTGAAAGCAAGGAAGACTTTTATATGTTCAAAGAGTGCTTTTTATTGTTAAAATAATGGGGAAGAGGAAAAGTTAGGAACTTATGAAACACAAGAACAGCAGACAGGTTTCTATATTCTCCTAACATAACTAAAATTTTAAGATGACCAAAAAATATAGGAGCCATTGGTTCCTGCCAAGGATAATTAATGAATGTAACAAGCTTCCAAAGGATTCAGCGGAGGCAACAACAATTGACACATTTGCGTCTTGTGCCTCCTCTTCCCCTATATCCAGTCATTAATTTCCCGATCAGCAGCCATACAAAGTACCATCTTCACAGATTTATTTACAAAAAACTCAACATCAATGATCATGGACCCTTTATGAATAGAAGTAGAAGAAGAAAAATACAAAGAAAATCTTAAATTTCAAGAAAAGAAATCCAAATAATATAGGAAAACTCCTTATATTTTAAAATTTGTCCTAAATGGCTTGAGCTGCTTTTTTTTTCACTGATGGTGATGTAAAAAAATTAGGGTTATTAATCCCTAATTTCTTTGTCATATTGCATATGTTATTTATTTATGTTTGTTTTAGCAACTGCCTGGCATTGGCTATTTTCTTCTGCAGAAAATCATGGAATTTCATTTTATATCTAAAGTAGGAACCCTCAGGAAATAGATTGTAGTGTAACATGCTTCTCAATCTTACTAGAGTAATATTGACCAATATCTTCTAGTTAATATTTTAAGAAACTTTTTTCAGGGTGTATATATTTTATATTTCAAAATTTTAATTGCTGACAGTTAATGCTACAAATGAAAAATGGGAAAGTGAAGCAAATCAAGACTACGAAACCAGACAGCTATCCCACAACATAAACACTGTTGAGGTTGATCCCCTACAAGAAATAGGTGCATGTGCAATGCCTTGTGATAAAGATGATACTTCTGCAAAGTCACTAAATCCAGAGGATGCATTAGGTTCTTCTTCTCTTTCATTGGATTCAATTGACAGATTACAAATCCATGAGACCAATGCAAATCAAGGTATGAGACATTTATCATGCATTTTATTTGTTTATATGCGTTTTTAATAACTCTTTATTAATAAAGTGTCTATATTTCTTGAAAATATTTTTAAAAATTAGCCGTAGATTTTATACACAAGCTGAAAGCAAACTTAAAAATAAATAAGAGGTAAAATAAGATTTTTAAAAACCATGTTTTTATAAATGGACTAAAAAGAAGAAAATAATTAAGAACTTATACGTTCAAGTACTTTGATTTAATATGACTAAAAACGTTGGGCGGGCGCTAATGAGGTGTTTGGTATAAAAATTAAAGATTTATAATTTAGAATGCAAAAGAGAGATCTACAAGTGAGAGAATGAGTCAACTCTGGTGGCAGTGAATGTGAACAATAGCAGACAGATACAGATGCTATATAAAGATAAACTAAAAATGCATTAATTTAATTACAGTACATTTGATCGATCTGAAATTTTGAAAGGATACATTATCATTCAAGATCTATCTATGGTAAAATTTTGAGATCTCTAGGACCATCAGAAGTGGTTTAATTTTACGTTAAAATATTTGAAATTTTGCGGCCAGGAATGAAAGCAGTTAATAAAAGTGTCGTAAGATTTTTTTAAAAAATGTTTAGATGCTTCTTAATTTTGTTGAAAATGAAAGGAAACTAAAAAGTATGAAATTAATTGCTCAGCTTTTACTTTTTATCTGTAGTGAGTTCAAATCAGTTAGTGTCAAGCTATGGCATATCTGCCAGAGTGAATGCATGTGCCTCCTCCATTGGTTAGTATTATTAGTGTGGGAGAGCCTTTTAAATTTTTTTTTAAAAAGAGTTTGTAACATAAATTATCAGAGCAATAATTCTATTATTTAAAGATGAAATGTGTACAACTGTTGTTCTACTCTCCCTCATATTAAGTCAAATATTTTATATAAACTACTATTATAACTATTTAATTACAATAAAAATAATCTTTGTAAAAATTGTATTGTTAAGTTTTCTAATATAAATTTTGCCATAAATGTTAAAAATCAAACATAAATGTATTTTCTGAATAACATTGATAGGTGACACAACACAAGATATTTCATTGAATTCAAAAAATTCGGGACGTGGGGCTCATCAACATTGTAGTTTGCATAGTACTATGTCATCAGGACTTAGCTCAGAGAGTCTTGGCATCAACTCAAGTAGCAGTCCATTGGCCATGTAACTTAATTTATCATTTCAAATATATATATATATATATATTAGGGCTGTTAGCGATTAATTTAAATTTAATCGTTAACTGTTGAAAAATTACCAAATAATTAATCGATAATTTTGATTAAAGCTAAAAATAAGATATATGACGTCATTAAACTGAAAATATCAAGGGAAGTAACAAAAATAGGCAATATAATAGTTTTAGGAGCTATATTTAAATATAAGTAGTTCAAAATAATGTCAATGAATTTAAATTTGATTATTTTTAATAAAGTAAAAACAATGTTTAATTTTTTAATAAAATTTTCTCACAAAAACAGCTTATTTTAAAGTTTACACTTTAAAAATCTTTTTTTAAATGGAGAAGTTTGTACGTAAAAAACTATTAAATATTAATATTTAATTTTTTTGGAACAAATCGAAAACATTATTTAAAGTATCACACTTACCTTTCATCGTTATTTTATCGATTAAAATAATTTTAATCGATAAAAACTGTTACCGATTAATCGAGAAATTAATCGTTAATTTCCGCAGCCCTAATATATATATATTAAAAAACAGAAATAGCTTTTTTTTATATATATATTTAAATTATATGAAGGCACAGCAAAAGGGTGAATTTTACATAATTTTTCTTAATGCATTTATTTTAACTTATTTTCAAGGTTCTTTTGAAACAAATATCCATTGATAAATACATTGATAGTGTATTTTCTAGATGTTTTTTTTATATGAAATTATTGTTAGTGTTAAAACTGAAGCTTTAAGAAATCAACAAGTAATAAAATTAGATGAACTATTATTTGAAGCTATTAAATTACCACCAATTTTAATACAGTCGAAACCACTTAAGTCGACGGCGTTGGGGTATGAAAAATGGCATCGACATAACCGATGATCGAGTTAAAGCGAAAACCAATATGGCGACAAAATATTAACATGCGCTTGAAATTTCTTTATGTACGTGTTGTGCGTTAATTAGTGATGGGACGATTAATCAGAATCGTATCAGAATATCGGGACCCTATTTCTTCACTCTTTCTTAAGGTTGTTAAGACCGTTCGTTTTTAAAGACCGTTTAAGTTTAAATATAACGCCGTTTTGCGGTGATTCCCAGATTGAGCGATACTGTGCCTTCGAAGCCACTTGCTTGATTTTCCTTACAAGCTAAAAAATAAGTAACCTACACATCCCCTCATTGTCCCCGAACCATTCTCTTCCTAATCATCTTCTTTGGGTCCATCCCCTCAGCTTACAATGGACTCAGAATGGTCTATCGTGACCTATATATGACTCATGACAAAGCGAACTCTTCTCTATATAAACGTACACAAATAAATTAGGTACTCCTTTTGAACTTTTGAACCTTCAACTTTGACATATTTTAATTAATTCTAACCAATAGTTAAATGGCTTTTGCACACAGCCACTTCTTATGAATGAAACAATGAGAACAAAGCAGTAGTACAGTACATGTAGTCAAAATGAGGTTGAAGGATGAATGGTTGCCAATGACAACAAGTCTGCACACGGTACATTTTATTATTCCATACGATCCCCTCAGCCTACAATGGACTTAGAATTCCTTCGGTAACTTGATGCAAATAGGACTAACCAACAACAATGGTGTGGGAGATTGATAGTGGGGGTGGGTAAACTGTCTGTAGTCTGTTATATTATATATTTTAAAATCTGGGGAGCCTTGTTTACAGTAAGCAGCCTATGATTTTGGTATCGTCCCATCACTAGCATTAATAAATGATAATGTTCATGCACGTGTTTTTGGAGTTTTTTTAACACAACAGCATTGCCGTTATTTGTTTGATGAAGCTATCGGCATGCTATAAAATTGTACATACATGTTTGCTAACAACAAAAGGTATATGTGCACCAACTGACAGCAGAAATTTACAAATTTAAAATAAAAACCAACGTCGATTATCGATAAAACCAGAAGCAACACAGCGCTGAGAGCAAAACGCTGCAAGTGGGCTGTGACGTCACCAGCAGACCCTGGTGAGGCAGAAAGTTGGTCCCTTCCCTTGGTTATAAAAAAATCATAGCTAACATTTTCAAAAGCTGGCGATTGGTCATGGGGATCGAGATAACCAATGTTAAGTGGCAAATTTGACCCTTTTTTGTGCTCGTGTTATGAGGTTTCGGCGACTTAAAAAAATTGAATTAAACGACGAGAAAATGCTAAGACAAAGAGAGAATTTGGCGGTTCCAATAAAAAACGTCGACATAATAGGGTGGTCGAGCTAACCGAGCTCGAGGTAAGTGGGTTCGACTGTATTATAATTATGAAGTCATGGTTAATTTCACTTTTACTTTTAACATAGAGGAAACATAAAGATTTATAAAATGCCATAGGTCAAATTTTGTAAGATACACAAAGAAAGTGACACCTTTTTGCCCCTCTGTTGCATGCTTAGCCCTGTAGATTTACTTTTTAGGCATCTTTTCTCTATATGTAATATAGGCAACCAAGGAAAATCCTTAACCCCTCCCACCAGCCAAAAGATATCCCATACCTGTTTAAATGTATTCATAGACAATATAGGACTTGCTCTTCAATAAAACAAAGTTACCATAAAAACACTGATCCAAAAATACACTAACTATTTGATACAGTCTAGCTTAGTGTTTCTTAATTTGGTATCATATAGGAATAATATTTTTTGATGGAAGGCATCTTTGACCATGTTCATGGGAACCCAGGTTGGCCTCTCAGAGATGACTGCCCAGGGATGTCTGCTAGCTAGTAGTTCCTTTGGGGAAATGGGGGGGGGGGAGGGGGGGGGGGGTATTGCAAGGAGAATTTCCTGGGAAGATCTGTAAGAGCATTAAGCTCATGGCTTTTCACGTCATTCTACATGTAGGAGTAGGATGCAGCTAAAAAAATAATTTTTTATTAATTTCCTTGCATATTAAAATAAATACCACAGATAGAACATTACCAATGACCTCAACAGTAAATGTCAGCTAACCTTAATTTTGGTATCGGGTAAAAGAAAAAAATAACATAAATGGAATTTTAAAATATAATACCATTTTCTTTTTTAAGTGGTAAGTTTGAAAAATATTATTGAGAATATATAATTTGCTTTAGAATATCCAAAGTTATATTCCATCAAGGCTTTTAGAAAGCATTTTACATGTAACTATGATAATGACTTTTTTTCCAGGAATATTCCAGTTTCAATTAATAACCAACGAATAAATAACACTGATATCCCAGTTGGTTTGGCAGAGCAACAAATTTCTTTTTGTAGTGTTCCAAGTTGCATTTCAAGTCTACCAGGTATTCACAACCAATTTTCACAGCAGAAGGGAGGATATGGACAAGGAGCTAATTGTTACAGCGAGACACAATTCAACACAAATGGTGGGGCATCTCCATCGACTCAGCATTACAACTCTTTGGATGGTTAGTAAAGAATATATATGTCTGATCTATAACACCATTGCTATTTTAATATGAAAAGCATCATTTGCAAATTATAAAGCATATACTTTTTTTTTAAGTCACTTTATTTCTTGAATTCAAAACTAATTAGATTGTTTTTTTGTTTTTTTTAAATCTCAGATTACAATAGTCAATGACATGAAGTGACTTTGTTAAAAATAAACCATCTTTAAAATGTAGGTAAAAATATACATAGTGAATCAAGCTTATAAACAATTTTCATAATAAATCTAGAAATTCCCAATCTTCATTCTACACTTAATGAATTGTTTTAAATTGACAGATAATAACATAAACATGTCAGTACTTACACCAACTGCAAGTGCTAATGTTATGACTGCAAGATTAGTGTCCTCAACTCCTTCCCAGGGTAATAAGAATTTTTTTCCTGAATGTGTTAAGTAATTCACAGTGATTGTATTTAAAATGAAGAAATTATGCACTTCTTTTTTATGAG
This sequence comes from Radix auricularia, assembly GCA_002072015.1. Classification (NCBI taxonomy): domain Eukaryota; kingdom Metazoa; phylum Mollusca; class Gastropoda; family Lymnaeidae; genus Radix; species Radix auricularia. Next base: position 200,351 of record MUZC01000455.1, on the reverse strand, counting down.
TAGCTGGATTCACAAAATTAAATAAATAAATTGCTAAATACCAATTAAAATTAACTGAAAGAAATTAGTAGAAATCAATATCTGAATTTTTATATCTTTAAAATCTCGATTTATTTGAGCAAATGTAGTCTCCCATTTCCTGATCTGACTTTTTTGTACTAAATTTTTTTTAAAAATGTGATCACTGAAATGACACAGGTTGGGGGTAACATGGGGGAAGCACTTTACCCAATGAAAATGTAATTTTTCAACTAGATTTCTATGTTTATACACATTTGGGTGTTAAAACTAATTGCCGTTGCCAAAATGTAGGTTTTTTGCCTTTTGGCCAAACTTAACCATATAATATTTACTTATGCATTTGAAAATGTTTATCTCGCAACTTCATATAACTCATAAAATATTTATTGTAGATATTAAAATCTTCATTTTTTATTTTCAGTTCAGAAATTCATAATAAACAAGAAAAGAAATAGAAATAAACTTTTAAAAGAAAATTATACTTTTTTTTTTATCCTTTGAATCTCTATTTTTTCAACAGCTGACCATCACCTTAGTCACAGCAGTAGTGTAATTTCAATTAGGTCTGAAATTCCATCAAATTGCCTTGTACGAAGACTGCCGAGGCGCATCATTCAGCTTGTAGCTGGTCATTTGCAGGTCAAACTCCTACATGGAACTTGGAAGGACTTGGTAGAGCTTCATGACTGGAATTACGAGAGGACATTTCTTTTTGAAAGCCAAGCCCATAATGAAGGCATATTTTTTTCATTACTTAGAGAACCTGAGTTTCAGAACTATACCCTGGAAAATTTGAGGCAAGATTTGATTAATATACCAAGAAGAGATGTGCTTCACGATTTAAATGAAATGATAAATAACCACAATGAAAAAGCGACAAGAGTAACCGCCAACCCATAGTTTTCTCTGAAAATGATTAAGGTCACGTATTCTCAAATTCATTATCTATCTGACCAAAACCTGTCATGTATAAAATGGTTGAAATGTCTTAGGTTTAGTCTAAGAGTTAAATTCCATTTTCACGCATTTTCAATTATGAATTACTGCTTTTAAAACAAAAATTTAAGAAAGTAAAATTGCTTGTAGAAAAGAAATGGAATGCACACAGATATTAAAATGTAAGCCATTGACAGATGCTTTCATTGTGGTATCTATGTCAGGCAGAGTTTGATGCCAATAATCAAATCCTATGCATCTGGATGGCAGCATACTTACATTGTTAGCCCTTGATTATGTAATTTTGTAAAAAATATTTGCTAAAAATATGAGGGCTTGTCAAAAAATGAAAAAAATTAGAGATTTTACTACAAAATATACTTTTTTGATATTTTTCCATCATATGTCTAACATTATTTAATGCTAATTGCTAAAAAATTGATATGTAATTTTTTTCAGTAAATTTGTATATTTGAGTATGTTATGATCATGAAGATTTTTATTTCTGTAATTAATTAAAATGTTTTGCTCAAAAATAAACATTTTGAAAAATGAGCATTGTTACTGGAGACTTGTCCAATATGAACTGGAAGGCATGAGTTACATTAGAAAGTGTCAAATAAAAAATGTCTTGTTGTCACTGACAAAACATCAAAGTTTTTATAGAAAGGCTGACATTCAGTGTCTTTCATAAAAAATAACTTAGTACATTTTAAAGTTTTGTATGATGAATGGGATTGCTGCTAATTATTTGTTAAATCTATCAATTCCATGCTACTATATATGCTTGCATATGAGATTTTTAGTGAAAACTTCTGAAAAAATTGGTGGTACAACCTATCCACTCTGCATAAAAAAGAGATAGTGAACATCCTATATTATATCTATGTATATATATTTCTTTTTTTATTAACCTGAGGCAAAATGAGTTATTGTGGTTTACTATTTTTATGGCCATTCTTTGAAAAGTCAAAAATTAATAATTTCTTTTTACATCTCTATGATATTTTATGGGAAGAATGAATGTATTTACTGTTGCCCTTGTTATCCTCTCTATTTATGACCATGTCAATGTTGGTTTATTGGTACAAAACATCTGAAAATAAATGTTAATGATTAAGAATAAATAGCATAATTTATTTTAAATGCATTATAAATTTAATAAACAGCAGTAACATGTATGCCAGAATGTGAAAAGTCATCATCAGTTACACATCATAGCTGACCACCTTCTTGTGCAGACCTCACTGTTCAAATAAGTCCTCTACATTGTCCGACCATCACAGATGTGATTGACTGATGAGCCACCTGCTCCGATTTTTTATTTTGTTAATTAGCTTTCATAACATGTTTGTGAAAGTATTCTCAGCCTTTTACATGACTAACGATTGCCTTATATAAGATTAGGTTAGATACCTTTAATTTGAGTTGGAATCCTAGCCTTCATAAAACCTTAATGACACTTAATGCTGGTTATAGTCAAGCCCAAGTTTTTTATTTACCCATTACCCCACAGGTGGTTGGTGGGTGGGGGGGGGGCTTCCCCTGCGTACCTTGGGAGTTGCCTGATGATAGGTCTGTCACTACAAATGAGACTGTGAAAGAATGTCATTTGTCAATTGCGATTTGGAAAAATACTGTATTTATAATTTGATATATTGTTTCATTTTAGAATAAATATGCTCTAAAATTACACAAGAATTTTGTGCCTTATTGAGAAATAAATAAGTTCTGAATATTCCCTCCCTGCATCCCAATTTTTTCTCATACTCTTACACCAATGCTTTTTTTCAACAACAACAAAAAAAAGTTACTGGAACGCAACCTAAAAAAGCATTCCAGGCTGTAGTATAAAAAAGTATGTAGAAAAAAGATCCCAGAACACTGTTCTGGTGAGTTACACGAGAAAAAAAACACTGCTCTTTACCCTCTCTTTGTACAAATGTTTTAATTACTGGGTATAGATAGATGAAAGAGTGGTTGAATATTATGGTATGGAAGCTATATTTCCATAATATGATATTATGTAAAAATAGATAGAAGTTTGGCCTAATGGAAGTTGTGTTTAAATGAATTTTGGTTAAATTTGTTTATACAATCGGACCTCTCTAAATCGAGCTCAAATGGACCACCCAAAAAAATGCGACTTACAGGGTTTTCAAATTAGGGAAAATGGCGTAATAGGCGGTGAATTTGGCCTGGACCTAACAATTAATTCGAAATAGGGGGGTTTTTGACTTAGGGAAGTTTGACTTAGAGAGGTATGACTGTAGTTTTAAAAAGTAGTCCTATTAATTTACATTTGATGAAATATTGAACTATCCCTGTGAAAAGGTTGTTGTTTACTAAAATAAATGTTCAAAAAATTTCAAGAATACTGTTTTTGTTAAGCACACCTTAATGACTTGCTTCAAAGCAGCTCCAAATCTAATGGGAGGTGTTGTTGGTGGGATTTTTATTTGCTTGTCCTTAAAAATTTATTTTAGAAATAGAAAAATATTTGGGTTGCAAGGCATTTTTTTTAAACTCAGCAACAGTCCTATGTGTAATCCAGCTAGAATTCGTGAACTTTGAGTTTTGTCAATGTTGTAAATTTTCTTCAAGCCATTTATTTTTCAATATCCATTGATGTCTTTGTGAAGTGAACAAAAATCTTTGTGTCATTTCAGGAGAGAACTTGATGTTTCGCTCCCTTAGAATAACAAGGTTCTATGTGAACTTTTGGTCGAACAGAGATATTCACATTTGAAAATTTCATTTTAGTAGGCCTATATAGAGTTAGAGTAGAGGCTTGTTATTGAGTAATTCCTACAAAATTGTCTAAAGATACAGCTTTCAAATTTTTTACCATGATATATTAATACATGGACCTTAACCTGGTGGCCATAACTCATTTTTGTCACAAATTCGACTAAGAACCTTGTTATTTTAAGGGGGCGATTAGTACCACATATCATTAACGCTCAAAATCAACTAATGTACTTTTGTTACTCTAGGGGGGGACGATTAGTACCAAATATCATTAATGCTAAAATTCAATCACTTTAAATATCTCTCAAAAGTTGAAAATGGCTTTGCATAGTTTTGAAGTGCATAAACTAATGGCACAGCATTGGGCTCTCCTTAAGCCATGGGTGGTGTAATTGTATGTAATATTTTTTCACTCAGTGTTTTATAGTTGAAAAGATTATTGACACATAATATGTAAAGTATTTCCAGAAAAGAATGTTTAGTTTGGCAACATAGGCCTTTCAGCAAACAGTGGGCGGGGCGTAATTTAGACCTGAAATATAACATTTAAGATTCCTTTTTGTGTGTGAAGGAGGAACATGATCACAGTAATTCCAGGGCGATGTCATTGTCTGTGTCCGTTCAAAGGGAAGAATTTTGCAGGAATAATTGCTGACGAAGCACAAACTCTAATGGAAGTGGAAAGGAACTAGTGGCTCTAGTTAAAAGAAAACTGTACAGGAAGGTGTGGAGGAGGGCATGGCTCTTCTCTGTATTGTCCATCTGCAGGCCTGTAGCAGCTAAAGCCTGAAGTTAAACAATGTGATGTCTAACGTGAAATGCATCAACCATATTAAAGAGGCTTAGAGAACTGGTATTAAGCGACTTTTTAAATAAAGACTCCACAAATGAAAATGTAATTTCTTTCACTGAGGTAAGTTGCCTTGGCAAAGAAACTCTTCAGAAAAAGTAAATTGAAAAGACGTAAACAGGGTAAGTCTGACAGGCCTAACGAAACAGCGAACGTTTCGGCAAAGAGCCTTTTTAAACGGACATACAATACACAAATAAAACGAATATGGAAAAGACGTAAACAGGGTAAGGATAAGCCTGACAGGACGTAACAAAACAGCGCACGTTTCGGCAAACTCTTCTGATAAGTCTTCTTTAAAGTTGAGAACAGCGGATGGGTGAGGGAGACCCCAAATGGCTCGTTGACTAATGCACACCACTATGTAGCAAACTGGCAGTACTCTGATGTCGTTACTATGTGAGCAAAATATTTGAGGACTGCAGAACACTGAGTCACTACCAATTTATTTTTACTACTTCTTCAATGAAACTAGTTGAACAGCTGTTCTTTTTTCTGGACTCCAAGATAAGTTTAAGAAGGAGAGTGAAAAGCCAGTAATGCTTTGACAATTTATGAAAGACGAGTTCTTCATCAGATTTTACAGATGTTCAAGCTGACTGTGCTTTTAAGTATTGGTGTTTTTTTTTTAAAAAAAATTATTGGTTGTGGATGTGTTGTTTTGAACCTTCTCGTCCATGAGGGACATCCACCGATCATCGACAGCATCTGCACTTCCTCTTAGGACATAGGCCACCTACAAGAGACCTCCATGCATCTCTATTCTGGGCCTGTTTCTCGGGGATCTTCCATTTATGGCCAATTCTTTTGATGTCTGCCTCCAATTCTCGGCGCCAAGTATTTCTTGGATGGCCTCTTTTCCGTTTACCCTGTGGGCTCCATTTCAGGGCTTGCCTTGTATTAGATGCAGGTTTACCGATCCACCTCCAAAGCTTTTGAAGAATCTCTTCCTCAATGGGCTTCTGTTTTGTCCGCTGCCACAGTTCCCGGTTGCTGATTTCGTCCAGCCAGTGAATTCTGAGAATCCTTCTTAGACAATCGTTGATGAAGGACTGGATTCTGGTCAGGTTTACGGCCGCTGTTCTCTGTGTTTCGGCTCCATATAGCAGCACAGGTTTCACCATAGCGTTAAAAATCCTTACCTTTAACTTGCTGTCTAAGTTGTTAGCGACACAACCATTCTTGAGTAGCTGGAAGGCTGCTCTTGCTTTTCCGATCCTTATTTTGACGTCTGCATCTGTACCACCTTAAATTGTTTATCAACCATGCTGCCAAGGTAAACAAAACTATCACATCCTCAACGGCTACTCCTTCAAGCATGATCGGTGATTTCCTGATGGCATTAACCTTGGGGATTTTACTCTTCCCTTTGTATAGAGACCTATGCTAGCTGAAGTGGATGCGACAGTGTTTGTTTTCTCCTGCATCTGTTGTTGGGTATATGCAAGAAGGGCAAGGTCATCAGCAAAGTTAAGATCATCAAGTTGATCTCACATGGTCGATTGGATGCCCTTCCTTTTCTGCTGTGTAGATGTTTTCATCACCCAGTCAATGGCTAACAGAAACAGAAAGGATGACAGCAATCAACCTTGTCTCACATCAGTCTTCACCTGGAAAGCATCTGTCACCTGCTGACCATGGACAACTCGGCAGTTTATACCTTCGTACATGTTTCTGATTAGATACGTAATCTATCTTCTATGGCACCCCGTAATGCCTTAGCAATCTCCACAGGGTTCGCCTGTCCACATTGTCGGAGGCTTTTTCGTAGTCAACAAAGTTGACATAGAGCAGCGAGTTCCACTCTAGTGACTGCTCTAGAAAGATACGCAGTGTCGCTATTTGGTCAGTGCAGGATCTGTTGCTGCGGAAACCAGCTTGTTGGTCCCGCAGCAGAGGGTCTACAGCGATTTTCATTCTGTTAAGCAGTACACGGTTGAAAATCTTTCCTGGGATGGACAGTAGGGTGATCCCTCTGTAGTTCGAGCAGGAACTTAAATCCTCCTTCTTTGGGATATTAATAAGGTATCCCTCTTTCCAATCGAAAGGAACTTGCTCCTCTTCACATATCTTCATAAACAGAGGGTGTAGCATTTCCACACTGGTTTCAAAGTCCGCCTTCAGTGCCTCTGCTGGGATGCCATCAGGTCCTGCAGCCTTTCCATTTCTGAGTTGTTTAATGGACCTGCTAATCTCTTCTTAGGTGGGACTATTAAAGTCAATTAGCAGGTCATTATCAGCTGGTTGGATATCTGGTGGATTCCTTGGTTCTGGCCTGTTTAAGAGCTCAGCAAAATGCTCCTTCCATGACATCTCCCTCTCTGCTGCACATCACTTGCTATATTGTTTCCCATTTTATCCTTCACTGGTCTCTCTATCTTGCTAAATTTCCCAGACAGCATTGTAATGGTATCAAACAGTTCTCTCACGTTCCCCTGGTAAGCTGAATCTTCTGCTTCTTTAGCAAGTTTGTCAACAAATTCTTTCTTGTCCCTCTTGATGCTTTTCTTAACTTCTTTATTTGCATCTGCATACTCTTTCTAGGACTTGTATTTCTGCGCTTGTGTGCAGCTGTTGTTTATTTTTGTTTTCTTTCTCTTCCTTATTCCTATTTACTCAGTGTACCTACTGTTATCCATTATGCAAACCTCACACCATTGTCGTTCATCTCACCTATCCCCTGTTGTCCCATAACCTCTTCATACCCTGTGTTGCTATTGTCGATCTTGGCATTTGAAGTCTCCCATGAAGATGACGATGTTCCTCCGTGGGTGACCCTGGGCTATGGTCATCACTCTATTGTAGAATTCATCTTTGTCTCTTTCATCGCTTTCATTAGTTGGTGCGTAGCATTGGATGAACTCTAGGTTGATGCTACGCTCCTTTATCAGAAAGGTGGGGGGGGGGGGGGGCACTTATAGTCTTATTTGTGTGAAGAGCTCTACCCAGCAAAGAACTTAAAACTAATTATTTCTTCAAGCCATACTGCCCATACCAAGGGTCTTAGTTTCTTCCTCAAATAAGATAAATATTGTCCAGCTATCTAGGCCCTACCCCTAGGCCTAGGAAAAGGTGATGCCAGTACTCAGTGGAAAACAGGATGATTAGTCAGATTATTGTATCATTATGATCGTCAATCGTTCGAATCCGCTGATTTTTACAATTGTAATTAATAAAGGTCCAGAAAATGTATCAGTTTTTAGTTATTTTAATTTCTAAATCCCTTCTTTCCGGAATATTTCATGCGGCCTGCAACGCCGATACTGTAACACATACATTAAAGGATTTGAAGGAAGTTGTACCTATTTATTTTGTATAAGAATAAATGAAGGCATATAGTATCCGATGTAAACACGTTTCAAAATGGCTGCGCCCTATACCGTAATCCGGTGTGAATTATACTAGTATACTACAGACGATTGAGGTCGTGGTTTGGAAAGGTAACTTTTTTTGGCTAAAACCTATATCTCCGACCGGAGCGTCGCGTCTCTTCCCGTTGCTATGAAGGATAGTTGTTATTTTAATTTTAGGGTTTGGGTTAGGCTTTAGAATTTTCGGAAAATTCACGGTGCTCGCACTATTTTTCCGGGCCGGTGACGTGCCATAGCAACGAGATGGCCGCCGATAAGGTCGGCCCGGTCAGAGATATAGGTTTTAACCCTTTTTTTTTAGAATGTGTTTTTCAATGAAGTTATTTAAAAACCAGGCTGAAGCGAAGTATGTCGACCGTAACGTCACGACGCTACCGGTTGCTGGAAAAGAGGGTTAAAACCTATATCTCCGACCGGGCCGACCTTATCGGTGGCCATCTCGTTGCTATGGCACGTCACCGGCCTGGAAAAATAGTGCGAGCCCCGTGAATTTTCCGAAAATTCTAAAGCTATACCTAACCCAAACCCTAAAATTAAAATAACTATCCTTCATAGCAACGGGAAGAGACGCGACGCTCCGGTCGGAGATATAGGTTTTAGCCGAAAAGAGAGTTCTATAAATTCTAAAAGGATTTTCAAAAATGGAAGGTTTTAGTTTTAGGGTTTGGGTTAGGTATAGTACTATAGTCTATAGTGTATAGTATATCTATAGAATTTTATTTTTAGCTTTTTAAAGAATATGCCATAACAACAAAGATGGCCGCCGGTAATGACCGTGACGTCACGGTTGACATACTTTGTTTTAACCAGTATTACTTTTACTTAGTTCTTAGTATTATCTAAGCTTGTGAACGGTTAACAGGTTAATCGGTTAGCTGGTCCTCAGATCAAGACCGGGTCATCTTTATTCAGGACCGCATAACCGAAAAGAAAAAAAAAAGAAAAACAAAGAACTAGCGGACTAGCGGTAACGTAGTGAAAAAAACAACACAAGCCGTAACGCGCCTCGCGCCTCTCCCTCTCGCTTTGTGATTGTCACAGTGAGTAAAAGCGATAGCACGATCCAGCTGACAAGTAGGTTGGCATTCAAGCCTTCACTGAAGGCTTCAGTCTCCTAGCTGTAAGCGTGCGTACATGACGCGTTATAGCCTTGCCTTGCTTCACTGAAGTTCACAACTAATAGTACTTAGTACTAGCTACTGCTAAGCCGGCTAAGGCATGATTGTACGAGAGCTAACACAGTTCGCGTTTGATGTCAACAACGGTCAATGCCGAGGCTGTTTCTAAGTATTTTAATTATAGTCTGTTTCTTATAAAGACAAAGAAAGCTATAAAAGCATATGACCCCGTGACCTATCGGGATTTTCTGATCACCGGTTTATAGTCTGTTTCAGGCATTCAAAAAACTTATCGGCGCACGCCGCTTAGTGAAGTACTTGTACCTTTATTACAAGAGGTATTTGAAAGACGTAGCAAAGATACCGGGCGATTAATCGGCCCACAAATTCGAGTTCGGACTTTTAGTGACAGTTTTCCTGCTAGTCAAAAGCATTTGATTTCCACATTAATAGTCCGGCGAGTGTAGCTCAAACCCTATTTGAACAGAAAAAACGGGGAGGGGGAACGTGTGCCATGCAAAATTCAATTATTCTGGCGAGTTGACGATTGAAAAATAATATGGTTATTTAATAAATTCCATTTTATCATCATTGTTTACTCAGTAGCTTTATAATTTTATTATTATTATTAATTTTAATATGCGAGTTGACCGGCATCACACACAAGAGAGGTAAACATGACGTCACAACGGACGGTGCGAGGCGTTGGTTTTTGAAACTAATGAAAAATACCTCGCTAACTTTAACGAACGATTGAACCGGTCCTCTTATTTAGACCAGTGAACTACAAGTCCTCAAAATAAAATATAAAAAAAAAGACAATTAACCATCACTGTTTAATTAATTCTTTTGAATTTTGTTTTTTAAAAATGCGTTGAATTGAGGGCAAATCGGAAAGAGCTGAACGCAAGCGGGGGAATCGGGCTTTGATGCCATCAGACGACGCCAGGCTACAACATTCTCTTGTTAGTTCTCAAAACATTAGGGATATAAGGATGAGCGGTTAACTGGTTAACCGGTCTCTTTTTTTTTAACGGTTAGCCGGTCCTAAAAAACGAACAACCTTAGTATTATCAGTATCAGAAACTTTGTTTTGGCCAAAAAAAGTTAGGTAATACCGACAAAAATGCATATTGGTAGACCCCTAACCTAAGATTTAATCGACGTATCTGCTTTTCAGAAGATCAAAAATTACAGTCACCAGCGCATTCATTGAATTGAAATTGGTTTATTAACAAACAAACCAAAACACACCCACAAAAAAAACTTTTTAAAACTGGACGCGAGTGGGATTCAATCCCACTACCGGATTCACCATCAGGGTGAAGGAACTATCACTTTGTCTAGCGAAGCTCATGTAAAGATTGATTTTTTAAAATTATAAATGTTGTCATTAAGTTTACACCAATCAAGTTTTTTTTAACCTTTAAAATTCATTAATCAGCTTACATAGTAAGCATAAAATCTGATTGTGAGAAATATTTCAGCATATATTTACGACCAGTCGTAACAGCAGACAACTCACAGGGATGTTTCTAGTGTCGTAGCACTAGCCGCTGACTAGCCAAGTCTCGGTGAGTTGTCAGCCATTACTTTGTCGTAGCAGTAGACAGTTCGTTTTTTCATTTGTGGTAAAAGCGAAGTATGTCCACCGTGACGTCACGGTCATGGCGGCCTTCTTTGTTGTTATAGCACGTCCTTAAAAAGCTTTAAAATTAAAATTCTATAGCTATACCTAAGCCAAACCCTAAAACCTTTAATTTTCTGAAAATTCTAAAGCTATGCCTAACCCAAACCCTAATGCCTAAAACCTTCCATTTTTTTATAACCCTTTTAGAATTTATAGAACTTTCTTTTCCAGCAACCGGTAGCGTCGTGACGTCACGGTCGACATACTTCACTTCAGCCGTAATACTGATATGTTTACAAGTTCCAGATCATTATCTACATAGACATTAAAACATATGAATATGACTCACTAACATGACAAAACGAACTGTCCATTTTAAAAATGTACAAAAAAATTAATATCTTTTATTCAACCTTCCGCTTTGACTTGCAATTTTTAATTTTAACTATTATAGTTATAGTTAAATAAATTTTGCACTCTGCCAACTTTTATAAATGAAACTACGAGAACAAAACATAGTAATAGATTGAAAATAAGGTTGAAGGATGAAAATGAATGGAATGGTTTCCAATGACAGGTCTGCACACTGTACATTTTATTATATATCCGGCATCCTTCCGTCTCGCGAGACGATGGTGCATCACCGTTGGGTTGGGTTGCATTTCCTCGAGTGACTGTGCAGTCCTATCCTTGAGTGACAGTCTTTGCCACAGTTTTTACACACGAGTTCTGTGCTTCCAAATGTTTTGGCCTTTCTCCTAGCTCTTCTGTCTGCAGCCTCCTCCATTCTTCGCTCCTCGGCTACTATCACGCCCTCTTTGACAACTGTGCGCCACGTAGATCGGTCTTCTGCCTTACACTCCCAGTCACTTGTATGTATTTTGGCTGCTTTCATGTCCCTTTGACAGACATCTTTAAATCGCAAGCGTGGGCGACCTGTTTTCCTCTTTCCTGAAGCAAGTTCACCATATAGGAGGTCCTTCGGGATGCGGCCGGGGCTCATTCTTTTGACATGTCCTAGCCACCTCAGGCGTCTTTCACTAAGAATTGAGAACATGCTTTGGGTATTGGCACGCGTTAGTACCTCACTATTAGGTACTTTTTCTTGCCATTTAATACCAAGGATGCGGCGCAAGCATCTCAAATGGAAGCTGTTAAGCTTACGCTCTTGTGATGTATAAGTGGTCCATGTCTCGCTCCCATATAGTAGTGTACTGATGACACAGGCTCGATAGACGCACAGTTTGGTTTTCTCCGTTAGCTTGGTGTTTTGCCAGACCCGCTTATTTAGTTTAGCCATTGTTGCGGCTGCCTTGCCAATTCTGCTGTTTATTTCTTCTTCAATGGACAGTGTATTGGAGACCTTGGATCCCAAGTAGGTGAAGCTGTCCACAACCTCCAAGTTTTCATTATCGATATTTATGGTAGGAGGAGGTCGAGTGTCTTGGGCCATGATGTTTGTCTTTTTCAAGCTGATTTGCAGACCAAATTCTTTGCAGGCATTGGAGAAGCTTGACACGAGTTGTTGCAAACCAGATTCTGTATGTGCTGTTAGTGCCGCATCATCCGCAAATAGTAGCTCTCGAATTAGGACATCCGTCGTTTTGGTCTTGGCTCGGAGGCGGGCAGTGTTGAAAAGTCCTCCATCAGCTCTGGTATGTAACCAGATTCCCTCACTGCTATCCTTGAATGCGTATCGAAGAAGTACAGAGAAGAATATTGCGAAGAGTGTTGGTGCGAGTACACAACCTTGTTTAACTCCGCTGCTGACAGGGAAGGCCTCTGACTTAGCTCCATCGAACTGTACTGTGCCAAGCATATTTTCATGGAACTGTCTGATGATGGCAAGTAGGTGAGGGGGACATCCAATTTTTGCCAGTATTTGGAATAGCCCGTTGCGACTGACTAAGTCGAAGGCTTTTGTAAGGTCCACAAATGCAATGTATAGTGGCATCTGCTGCTCTCTGCATTTTTCCTGGAGCTGTCGTATGGAGAACACCATGTCTATGGTAGACCGACCGGACCGGAAACCACACTGAGATTCTGGATAGACGCGGGATGCTAGGCTTTGTAAACGTTTTAGTATAACGCGGGCAAAGGTCTTTCCTACAATACTAAGGAGTGAAATGCCGCGATAATTATTGCAATCACTCCTATCACCTTTGTTTTTATATAGTGTCACTATATTTGCATCCTTTAGGTCTTGGGGGATGTAGCCCTGTTCCCAGCAGAGGGACAGAATCTCGTGCAATGGTTGGAGTAAAGCTGTCTTGCCACTCTTTAGAACCTCTGGTGGTATTCCATCATTCCCAGGCGCTTTTCCACAAGCTAGACTGTCAATTGCTTTGCTCAGCTCTTCCTGTGTGGGCACGACATCAAGTTCTTCCATGAGTGGCATATCTGGGATGTCATCTAGAGCGGTGCTGGAGACTGTGGTAACTGTTGAATACAATTCCAGATAATGCTCAACCCACCGTTTTAGCTGTGCTGCCTGGTCTTGAATAATTTCTCCATTTTTGGACTTTAGGGGAGCAGCTTTTGACGTCAAGGGGCCCGTTGCCTTTTTGATGTTTTCGTACATGACTTTTGCATTGCCCATGTCTGCAGCTGATTGTATACTGGAACAGAGCTTAAGCCAGTAGGTATTGACACATTTACGTGCAACCTTTTGGGCAAGTGACTTAGCTGTTTTTAAAGCATGCAAATTGTCAGGTGTAGGCTTTTCCTTGTAAGCCATAAGAGCTTTCCTTTTTGCTTCAGTGACGGGTTTCATCTCGTCCCAATGTTCATCAAACCAGTCCGTGTTTTTGTGAGATTTTTTGAGATAGCCTTATTTCATATACAAGAACATTGTGTCTCTCAGTTGCGTCCATTTGGAGTCAATGGTGATGCATGGGGACATCTTTGAGAGACTTTCCTTCACCTTGTCTTTGAACAGCTGCGCTATCTCAGGGTCTTTCATGCAGGAGGTATTGATGCGTGGACTTCCCTTTTTCATTGTGTGGTATGAGTTTTTCCTCATTATTCGTACTTTGCTGGCGACAAGGGAATGATCCGTGTCACAGTCGGCACTGTGATAGCTGCGAGTGAGTAGGACGCTAGCTAGTTGTGCACGCCTGGTGATAATGAGGTCCAGCTGGTGCCATTGGTGGGATCGAGGGTGTCTCCAAGATACTTGATGTATATCCTTGCACTTGAAGAAAGTGTTGGTCACACACAAGCCTCGTGAGCAGCACAATTCCAGAAGCCTTTGTCCATTTTCATTTAACTTTCCTCTTCCAAATAGTCCAAGGCAGGTGGGCCAGGCTTCGTGGTCGCTCCCCACTCTAGCATTGAAATCTCCTAGGAGATAGATTGCCTCGTCTTTGTGGATGCCGGCTATTGCCTGGTCTAACGCTCCATAGAACTGGTCCTTCTCTTCCGGAGTTGAATAGAGTGTTGGGGCATACACACTAAGAATGTTTGCTGGGCCCGCAGTTGTTCTGAGTCTTAGAGTGAGGATCCTCTCCGTGCCTGATGACGGTGGTTCAATGGATGGTAGAAGAGTGTTTTTAACAGCGAAACCCACACCATGCTGTCTAGGTTCGTCTTTCGGTCTGCCTTGCCAGAAGAAGGTGTAATTGGCCTCTTTGAGTGAACCGTTGTCTGGGAGCCTGGTCTCCTGAAGGCATGCTATGTCAATCTTTAGCCTTTTAAGTTCTCTATCGATTATTCCTGTCTTCCGTGTGTCGTTTATGGACTGCAGATCATCAGTGATGCCGGGACACATAGTCCTCACGTTCCAGCTAGCGATTCGAAGAGCTGGGGTCTTCTTTTTCTTTTTTGTATTTCTTGGTGCAGGGCTTAGTGGCCCACTTGTTGAGTGGTACTCTAATCTCCACGCACCCAGTGGAGAAGGCAGGCCATGACGGGATAGCACCTATTTGACTGGGGGCTGCCCAGTTTGAGGCGGGCGGTAGCTGTCCAGTGAGACATTGGTAGTCTCTCCCACCGTCGGAAGCAGCCCCTGGCGCCTAGCTCTACGTCAATTGAGCTTTGGCTTATAACCGGTAACTGCTGCTTCCCGTGTTTTGTCGACACCTTGCGGCGACGCTGGAGTGTCCTCTCCAGAGGTGATGCAAGCCTGGGCGGGTATTATGGAGAATTAGCTGCTGCCCATACAGCATATCCCCCCTCTCCACGTCAATGGTGTAACCAAGGGAACGACTGTGTTAGTGCGCTGCGGTACAAAACAATTCTAAAATAAAAATATAAATCGGTCACGGGTTCAAACCCCGGTTCTGGCACCCCTACGGGTAGATGATGCTCGTTAAAACCTTGGCTGGTAGTTCATCTAGGAGAAGGAAACTCCGAATACAAATCCTCCGCTGCCTTGCGGCTATACCTGCCTTGCGGGAAAGGCTAAGGGAGTAAACCCTGAAAGAAAATCCAGGAATTGGAGCACCTACAGGCGGTCTATACATAAGACTTATGTACATACCGGCAGCTCCTGCGACATTTTATTATTCCACATGAAACTAATCATTTGTTTTAGATTCCTGCAATTGTGCACGAATCTTTGCTATCTAGAACATTTTCATATACTGTATACAAGATTTTAATACTTGGCATCAACATTACTTACACTTACACAAAATAAATCGGCCGATATAATCGATAGACCAATATTACATCTATTTAAATTAATTTAGATTTAAGAATTAATACACACATAAATAATCCCTGAATTAATGTCGTATTATTTTATATGAGTATTAAAGATAAAGAAGAGTTTGTTAAGATATTATAGTTATAGCGACTAAAACTAGTCGTAGAAGAAGTTGCGTATGTCGTAACGCTAGCCAAATCCCGTAGAATCGTCTGCTGCTACGACATGTCGTGTCGTAACGCTAGCAACATCCCATCGAATCGTCTGCTGTTACAACATGTCATAGCAGCAGTTTCCTGGCTATCGCTACAACATGTTGTAACGCTATCAACATCCATGAAAAAAAAAGAGCTGCCAGATTCATTACTGGAGAATATTCAAAATTGAAAAAAATAACACGCCATTAGTATTAGCCATTAGTATTACACAGTATTAGTACTAATAGTATTAGTTAAATCATTAAACTTTAAAACACTAGAGGCAGAGGATAGGAGGATAGAAGAACCAAGGCCAAGAGTAAATTAGTAATTATACATTTAATTCACAAAGCAATTAATTCTAATTTAGAAATACAACAAAAAGATAGCCTTATTTCATATACAAGAACAAACGCATACAAGTTTTATTTCTTCCCATCCGAAATTAGGGCGTGGAATGGGTTGCCTAAACTAAAGAAACCCGCTTACGAGGAAAGCCAACACTTTATCATCATTTAAAACTCTAATAAGAATGCAGGACTAAACACAAACCATAGATAAACATAGGATGCAATAATCTTTTGTATAGAAGGAGCGTCTGTAACAGATAAGATAAGAAGAAGATAAGTTATTTTCATGGGGAAAAATGGTTAAAGGAAAAAACCAAGGGATTAAAACTTTTTCAGTAAGAACCCTTGAATGTTCATGCAGAGTTGTAAACAAATACCAATACTTAATTATACTAATAGTCTAATACTAATACACTAAAAAAAAGTCTAATTATATAATAGTAGTAATAGTCATGTAATAGTAATTGAAATAGTAATAATAATAAATAGGCCTAATTAAAATTAGGATGTTACTACTAGTACTAGTCGTAGCACTAGCCTGGAAACTGGTGTTATGACTAGTCCTAACACTAGCATTAGCAACATCCTGACTAATTGTCTGCTGCTACGACTTTTGTAACAATAAAGTCAATAGGCAGGAAATAATTTTATTGCTAGACTTATCAGCAGTTTAGTTTAAGCATTTTTTTCTTAGATGTGTAATTAGGACCATATATTATATTATTTTATATTAATTATACCATATATAATTTAAGAATTAAGGCTTACTTACGTCAGTAATTATCATACATATATTATTTACCATTTATTATTTTACTTCGCTTCCAAATCCAAACTTATAATCACTCCTAGTGTACATTACAAAATGAAGTATTAAACTTTTTTGATCAGGTCTACTTCACTAGCTAATCAAAAAAAGAATGAAATTCAATGAAACCTTTGCATACATTCAAAACTTTGATGGTTAAATCACAAAAAGTTCTAATTCTATACTCTAAATAAAGTGGAACCCAGAGATATGAAATTAATCCGTTGCGGGGTGGGTTTTGCATCTTGGATTTTTTTGTATCTCAGACTAAGTTTTACATGTATCTTGGAACAAAATATTTTTTGAGTGGCCTTTCACGTCTTGGATTTTTTATGTGTTGAAAATTTCATATCTCAGGGTACCACTGTACTCTGTACTACTTTTTTTTTTCAAACTTTCACTTCGTTCACAAATTTTCATTATATTTTAAAAAGTATTTTTTAAAGGGATTTTTGGGGTTGGGACTGTCTTTTGGAATTAATTTATGGGTATAGGTAGATACTAATTTATACTTAAAGTATTAATTTTTAAACTATTCTTTTATCTACAGATACTAAATGACTGGTGGAAATAAGAGTCACTGAAATCTGACTTTAAAATCCTTATTGAATTTGAAGAATAGTCAAGCATCATAATAATGGCCTTACTATTGTTATGTCAGCGATTAAGTCAAATACCAAGTCTTAATCCAAAACTATGCCGGAGTTTACTTAAATCAAGTTGTGGATACAAAAATATAAAATCTAGTCTCACTGACAGTTTTTTAGAACACCGGTTTGAAAATCATGCCAAACAATATGGAAATCTTTCAAGAACCTATCATACACTGTCAAAACTGAAAAACAGACCATTGATTGATGATGTTTTACAGGGACCATCTTGGTTCTCAAGGCAAATTGTTAGGTCTTGCCGAAGGAATGAGAACACAACACTTAAAAAACCAGCAGACAAGCTAACTGAGAGTGGAAAAGCCACCCGTCGATCACCACCAAAGCCAGAAGATATCAGAAGACTTTTAGGTCTGGCAAAGCCAGAAAGATGGAAACTTGCAGGTTGTCTATAATGTTTGGCTCATTGTATAAAACTGTTTGTCTATTATATAGATATTTTTAAAAAGGTTGTGACTCAAAAATGGTCTTCAGTATAAATTACTGCTAAATCTATTATAAAGCATCTTACAAAGTAAATAAATCAGGACAATGCTTCTCAAACGTTTAAAAGCATTTTTTTTTCAACTTCAAACTTTTTTAACGTTTCACCTTTTTTGGAATTTGTAACTTGGGATAGGTGAATACTTTGAGAAGCACTGGACAAAGGTACACAGTTGACCTTATACTGTGAGCAAAAATAGCTTTGTTAATTTAACTTTAAATTTCCCAAAGTATTTCTTATAAAGCAAATTAAATGGGTTTGTTGAATGTACTTTCTGAAATGAAATCAACCTTAAACTTAAATTATCTGCTTTCAAATGTGTAGTTCAAACTTTTGTTTTGCCTTTTCAGGGGCTATATGCTGCTTAGTTATATCCAGTGCTGTAACTCTTTCAGTACCATTTTTCATTGGAAAAATCATAGATCTAATTTACACATCAGAGAAAGAGAATATGATGTCAACATTGAGGACTTTCTGTGCAAGCTTAATTGTTATCTTCATAATTGGTGGCCTTGCCAACTTTGGCAGAGTGTACATTTTACAGAGTTCCAGTCAGAGGATTGTGAAGCGATTAAGAGAAAAGCTGTTTACCAGGATCATGCACCAAGAGGTTGGTTTCTTTGACAAGACCAAAACTGGTGAGTTGATCAACAGACTTGCAGTGGACACACAGGTTGTAGCCCAGTCTATGTCACAGAACATTTCCGATGGATTACGGTCTATTTTACAAGCATCTACAGGAATTGGCATGATGGTTAGCATACTCTTTCATTGAAATATATTTCCACTCATTTTGTTACCTTTCACACAAGTAATTCTCAATAAATGTTATCATACTTTATGCTTGTTAACAATTATAATCTAGTGTGCATTTCAAGCCTCAAGAGGGAGAAAACTACGGGAAAATAACATATTCCAAAATAAAAAAGGTTAATTGAGCTCAGGCTGTTTTTTTAACAAAAATTTCTTTCATTTTTTAAATTTATGAATTCCAGACCTTTATATCAGCCAAGTTAACTCTTATTTCAATGGGCATCGTACCACCAGTTGCAATAGGTTCCATTATATATGGTCGTTACCTAAGGAAAATCACAAAGCAAGTTCAGAATTCCCTTGCTGATGCCACACAGGTAAACTTAAGAGTAGCTACTTAATTCTGAAAAAACTTAAATTCTTTGTCTTCTATAAAAATTTGAATTTGTATTTTTTGAAAGGTGAAAATTAGATTGACCAAGTTATTTTGTTATTAAAATCATTTACCATATTAATTATTTTCCCCAGGTTGCTGAGGAGAGAATTGCCACAATAAGAACTGTTCGTGCATTTGCTCATGAACCAAAAGAATGTCAAGCCTACACCAATGGTGTGGAAAAAGTTCTTCAGCTATCCTATAAGGAGTCCTTAGCTTCTGCCATTTTCTGGGGTTTTGTAAGTATTCATCAGTAAGCATCAAAATAAAACATAATTTATTTTTATAACAACTATTCTCCTAAAACTGTTAAGGGTATTGTTATTACAAAAACACTGTTAAATAAATTATTTAAAGCAATTAAGTCAATTTTCCTTATCTAATAATTTAAAAGTAGATATTGATAAAAAAAAATATTTGATAAAAGAAATAGAATTAAGAAAATATTTGTATATCACTTTACAGACAGGGTTTTCTGGCAATGTGATAATAATCTCTGTGTTTTACTTTGGGGGCCAAATGATGGCAGAGTCCAACATCTCAATGGGAGACTTATCTGCATTCTTGTTGTACGCAGCTTATGTTGGTGCTTCTTTGAATGGTATGCACTTGAAGTTATTATTACCATCATAAATTCAAAATAAAAAGCCTTTTTCCTTTTTTAAACTATTTTTTCCTTGTGTATAATTTTTTTTTCCAAGGCTGAAGATTAAAGAAATTAAAGATAAGATTCTATATTGATTCAAACAAATTATCATTATTTTTTTTTATTACACTGCCAAGGAGTACTAAAGACAGGAGATGCGTTTTCTACTTTCAGGGGTAGCTAGTGTAGGCCATTGTATTATTTCTACCGTCGGGCCTCCGTACAATATTTTTTTATTTGATAGGATCTAAACATAGCCGATAATTGTTATTTACGTTTTCTCTTCTCTTGCGTTTTGTGAAATTGCTCGTATTCTAGTCTTCATCATGCCTAACAAATGTGGCATTGCAAACTGTTTTTCTATCTAACTAGGTCAACGTTTAAAATTGAACAATTACGCAACTATGACCACAGGAAACAGGGAATACACATTAGCATCAGATGTATCTATAGTAAAAGTTCAGTGGTGCAAATTAGTCGTAGTCGGATCTAAACATGGCCGATAATTGTTATTTACATTTTCTCTTCTCTTGTGTTTTGTGAAATTGCTCATATTCTAGGCTTCATCATGCCTAACAAATGTGGTGTTGCAAACTGTTCTGGAAATTACAATGAATCACAGAAGTGTAGGGTGTTTAAATTGCCCCGAGACGAAGTAGAAAGACAGAAATGGATAGCTGTTCTTCCGCCACGAAAAAACTTTTTTGTTGATTCAGCCAAGTTTTACATATGTGAAAGACATTGGCCTTCTGACACACCAATGTTGAAAATACCAGGTGGATTTACAAGACAAACACAACCTCCGAGTATTTTTGATGTGCCTATTTCATGTTTGTCAACCCCAATATATTCTCGTCCAGCAAAACAAGAATATAAGCAGTAGGGGTGTGCCGGATCCGTTTTTTTCAACCGGATCCGGTTCCGGATTTTCTTATGCGAAATCCACCGGATCCGGATTATTCCGGATTTTGGCTGTTTCTATTTATATTAATTATAGTCTGTGTCTCATAAAGACAAAGAAAGCTATAAAAGCATATGACCCCGTGACCTATCGGCATTTTCTGATCACCGGTTTACAGTCTGTTTCAGGCATTCAAAAAACTTATCGGCGCATGCCGCTTAGTGAAGTGCATGTACCTATATTACGATAGGTATTTGAAAGACGTAGCAAAGATACCGGGTGATTAATCGGCCCACAAATTTGAGTTCGGTCTTTTAGTGACACTTTTCCTGCTAGTAAAAGGCATTTGATTACCACATTAATAGTACGGCGAGTGTGGCTCAAACCTTATTTGAACAGAAAAAACGGGGAGGGGAAACGTGTGCGCCGCAAAATTCAATTATTCTGGCGAGTTGGCGATAGAAAAATAATGTTTTTTAAAAATAAATTCCATTTTATCATCCTTGTTTACTCCGTAGCTTTATAATTTTATTATTAATTTTAAAGCGCGATTTGACTGAGCTGACTGGCATCACACACAAGAGAGGTAAACATGACGTCACAACGGACGGGGCGAGGCGTTGGTTTTTGAAACTAATGAAAAATGCCTCGCTAACTTTAACGAGCGATTGAACCGGTTCTCATATTTAGACCGGTGAACTATGAGACCTCAAAATAAAATATTAAAAAAGACAATTAACCATCACTGTTAGCCGGTCCTAAAAAACGAGCGGTCTTAACAACTTTAGTATAAACTCCACTTCAATTTCAAGCATTCAATGTGGCGAAATATTTTGTAACAGCTGAGCGCCGCGCCCGCGGCTACGTCATACCGTCGTTTAAACCAAAGAGCGTTAGGTAACCAAGTGGTAACCGACCAGCCAATCAGAGATGGCGCAATGTCCCTAAAAGTATTCATAGATAGGCTAGGTCAGCACAGGCCTGCTGGCTTGACGCAATTTGATGGTCGTCTGTCGTGTCGGTAAGGTGGGGGCCAGGCGCTTGGGCAGTATAGTTGCTTATTATTTCTGTTACAACGTCATTGGTGATTGCGGTTAAGATGACGTCACGAATAATAATTACTCATCCCCGCACTATCATGTATGGGATTGGGCCGATTGGCCACTATTAGCGGTGCTGACTCTAGCCTCTGGTATGTTTTGAATATTAAACATTAAACAAGCTCAACGCTCGAAACAATCGGTTAATGTATCGTGATCGTATGGAATTCGGGAAAGAGAATTACTTTTATTTCAGATTATGATCCGGTGAGTCACAAAATCTGGCAAATTCCGAAACCCGGTATATTCCGGATTCCGGTTGTTCTGGATACATGTAAATCCGGCAGAACCGAATTTCACAGGGTAGTGCAAAATCCGGCGGAACCGGATTCCGGCACACCCCTAATAAGCAGTTGCAGCATTTCCTCAAAAAGACAAAATAACTTCATTTTCTGACTTTGTGCCTGAAAAAGAACTGAAAAAATATGACAACATTGTTATTTCAAGGACTTATGACAGGTTTGTTTGCCGGTTCCTGTCGAAGGATTTCAAGGAATGTGAGTCGACGATCATAGTAGAGAATAAGGCAACACTTTGCTTTCCTCTTGTTCTCACTGCATACAAGAAAGGAATCAGAATACCTCTTGGAAAAATTTTGCATCCAAACAATGGATTATCGTCTTACGAGGCAGTTCACACTGTTAGGAATTACGTCATTCCTACTGTTGACTGGATTCTTGAAATGACAGAAGTTCTCAAACAACTGGAATTCAAAGATAGGAAGCAGCAAAAAAAATTGGAGTTCATCACACATCAACTGAAACTTCTGTGTGAAAAACATTATTCCACCCAAGATTACTGCTTTGCTATAGAATCTTTTCCTAATTGCTCGTTTGAACATCTGAGAGAATACGTGATGATGCCCTACAAATGGAAGGTGCAAGCAGTGATTTCTTCTGTGAACCTAGACGGAGTGCTCCTGCAGACATCAGTCAAGAAGGCACGTATGTCGGAGTAGCCTACCGACCATCTATTCCAAAATTTCTAGACATTAGGATTTAAAAGAAAACAAAATAAATACTCATTTTAACATTTAAATATTAGCATTTTGTGTTTACTTGCAGCAAAGTCTCTTCTAATGAACAGTATCAAATATGCCTTACAAACACATATTACATAAGGTTTTGGTCCCAAAAAATGCTGTATGACATAGTTTAGTACTTTTAAATCTTAAATAAACCTTGTATCTAAACAGTTAGCACGTTTATAGTCTGTAAATAGCACTTAAGGTAGAGCATTGAATGGCGTTCACTAGCAAAGGCTGGGCATCAGAATGCCATCTCCTGTCTTTAGTACTCCTTGTACACTGCATATATTCATTTTTAGAATGTGTGTTGAAAATCTTGCGTAAATTATGCTTAATTTTGTTGTAATTGAAATCTCTGCACTAGTTAGCACGTGTTAGTAATAAATAAAATAATATTAAAGCTTTTTTAAAATTAAACATTTTTTCTGTTCAGATCATGGTAATTTTGAAACCCACCCAATATGATTTTTGCTAGATGCTCACCTGCTAGCTGAAGCTCAAGTTTAATTTTCCACATATATTATTTGTATTTTCCTATATTGTCTTATCATTGGCGTAACAAGACTTTGTTTCATCCCGTGTGGTTAAGTCATATTAAAACCTCATCCAGATCTGATCTTAAACTTTGAACTATTTTGTGTAAACCTTTTTTGAAGTTGTCATAGCCTTGTGAGATAAACATCACATTCAAAGTTCTCATCTCTCTGTGAAGGTTTTGGTCCTTTATTAATGATGCCACTCCTTATGTTCTAAATTGATAAGGATTCAAAGTTTTTCATCGCACAGATGATTTTAAAAACTTCCAATAATCTACCTTTGCACTTAAATAAACATAAAAACAGAATAGATATCCACATTTCACTGGTTTAAAAAGCTCTTAAATACTTTGTTACTGTTTAAATATGAAACCTCATTTTTAAATAAAATTGCAGTTAAAATTCTTTCAGGCCATTTCTTTTTCTGTAATAAAGACTTTTCATTAATTTTATCAAATTTTATGTTTTAGCTTTTTGTTTCCATTATATTTTGTGTATTAATTAATGATTATAAATTAAGATAGTGAATACTTTAATTCCTTTCATTTTGGGGGATTCAGTGAAGGATTAACTAATATCACTATGTTCTGAAGTAATTACTAAAAACAAAAGTGTGAGTGCGAAAATTTTTAAAACTAAAACCATTTTAACAGGTAAATGAAGTACTTCTCATGCACAAAGATCAGCTGCTTTATACTCTCTTTGTGTCAATACTGTATTCATGAGTGATTATTTAGATCATAGAGCACATTGGTAAATTTTGACAAAATGGGAAACAAATGAATTTATATATTTTTTTACTCTAACTGTGGGGGTAAGAACTTGTCTTGATTCAACTGATCCTATATATATTTTCAATAAAGTTGTATCTGCCAAAATGTGTGTTTCATCTGACAATTTAATGGATGTTGCTTCAAATAGTTTCTCAAATAAAGTTAGTTTTGATTGAGTGAAATTACGTCTATTATGGATTAAAAGCAATAAATTTCCTATTTAGTTTGCGTTCCGAAATTTGCTCAGTAGAAAAATGTTTATAATCTGTCTATTTTTATGAAAGAAAAGACTTTGGTTAATTTTTTGTTTATAGCTTATTCAGTATATGACTGTGATCATTTAACTTTTACATTCTTAGAAAACTTTGATAACTAAACAAACATCAAATGATCTGAAGCCATTCATATTGATATTTTTCATAATGCAGTCAAAATCTTTATCAAAATATTTGTTATAAATCATACTAAGTAATTTTTCTCAGTATGTCAAGTTTATAGATATATATACCTGTTTTATTATTATTTTCTTAATCCTTGAAGAAGCTTAACAATTAAATTTTAAGAGTCAATTTGTTTTTTTTGTTGTTTTTTTAATATAGCTATTTCCTGTTTAAATCAATACACATTCACAAATTATTAGTAAATTTAATTATTAGAGTAGAGTAGTCGTACTTTTGATGTAGCGCAGCTTGATAGGGCACCCAACCAATAGCCTGATGACCCAGCTGGGGGTCAGATCATGACTAAAGGACCTCTCACGAGGGAAGTAGCTCTACGGCTAGGGATCTGAAGACATGGCCAGAAAAGTTTACCAGTTCATGCCGCACCTTAGCTAATTGATCTCTGGTGGAAACTACCTAAAGGCAATAAGACACTCATCACCCAGATGAGGGCTGAACACTTTCCCAAGCGGAACTACCAAATGGAGGTTTGACATGATAAGTGATATCAAATATGTGCATTGTTGAGGAGACCTGTTGACCGAGTGTCTGCCGCTGCTTAAGAATTTTGATGGGTCTGTTCCAAAAAGTGTGGAAAAGTATCTTTATGGCAAAGCCTGGTTGATGAGGCTTGCCAGAAACATAATGAGCGGATCATAAGAGCCTAGAGCTCGACCCCCAAAAAAGAATGTCATGATTGTTTTTATTAATCAGCTTTTAGTTATGGATTTTGCAATCATAAAACTTTTCATTAAATAAAAGTATTAAATCTTTTATTTCATAGGTATCACTAGCTTTTATACAGAACTCAATAGAGGAGTTGCAGCAAGTGAGAGAATCTGGAATCTCATTGATCGCAAGCCGCTTATAGGTATAGTAGTTATTGACAAAAGTTTTTGCTACACAGCTGAAAGTTATTTAGTTATGGACTGACGGTTATTGTTAATCAACTCATTGTTATGGATGTCATTTTGCAGAACAGACAAGAGAAATAGTATATATGTTATATATAGAAATAGTAGTTATATGAGATTTTCTTCACTGTTATTTTATATTTTTCTCAGAGCTAGATTTCATTATATTTTTTCTCAGAGCTGGATTACATGTCTAAACCTGCAATCAAGCTTAATGCTATTGGAGGGGAGATTGGCATGAAGAACATGACATTCAGTTATCCCTCTAGACCAGATGCCAAAATCTTTTCTGACCTGTCACTCAACATACCTGCTGGATCCATCACAGCCATTGTTGGCCCAAGTGGTTCAGGAAAGTCAACCCTTGGTGCACTTCTGCTGAGATTTTATGATCCTGAATCAGGTAATTGTTAGTTTGAACAATTTTGGCGTCTAGTTTAATGAATTAGGCTGCAAAAAAACAACATTGAAACCTGGAAAAAATCATATGATGACCTGCTGATGGAATTAAAATAGTTATAAATGTAATGCTCAGATTTAGTGTGTAAAAACATTATTTTTTTAATGTTATTTGAATGTTTGTATAAACAGTGGATTACTTTTTTTTTTTCCAATTAGAATTTTTTTTTTTCAGAAATAAATTTGAAATATCATGCCAAACAATGGTGGCTATTAAGAAGTCCATAATAATGATCTTCTGCGTTCTCATCATAATAATGATGACAATGCCTGAATTTCCAAATTACTAATGTTTATTGAAAAAAACATTAATTCAAATGACATACTTCTTAAGAACCACACTGATTGCTCACTCCCCCCCACCCCCCACCCCCAACGCCCACCTTCTGATTCATTGCATTTTTTTCATGCCCTTTAGTTAAATCATTAATATAACATTTTTTTACTCATTTTTATTACTTTTTTTGTAATTTTTGGTGTTCAAATATATTGAAGATAATAACTAGTTTATTATAGAAGGACTGGGTTGACTGAATAACTGTTATCTAGATAATTATATATCTTGATTTCTTCTTACAAGGAATCATAACTCTTGATGGACATAATATTCAGGACTTTGAACCCCGATGGTTGCGATCAAAGATTGGAATAGTCAGTCAGGTAAGTCTAAAAATTTCTTTAAAAACATTTGAATAATTTTTTTCAAGGAGTTATTTTAAATAATATTTTCTTTGTATTCTGTGATCTGGACAATCTTAGTTCTAAATTTAGATATCTTTTTAACAAACAAGTGAGGACTTAAAATAAAAATATTCCTTTATTTCTTATTGGTTAACAAAAAATTATTACAAATTTTAGAAATGTACATATGAATTCACAATATTTTCACTACTAAAATATACAGTAGTTTATTTTAACTGTAAGTTTTAAATTGATATTTTTCTAAATGTATATTTTCTTATCATAGGAGCCAATTTTATTCTCAACAACCATTGGAGAGAATATCTCATATGGATCAGAGAATCCTGAAAGTGTTAAAATTGATGACATAATTTATGCAGCTAAGAAAGCCAATGCCTACAACTTCATTCAAGAATTTCCAGATGGTTTCAATACTTTGGTTGGTGAAAGGGGAATAATGTTGTCAGGTATACACATTTTGAACTATCAAATTAATTAGATGTTATTGTTATATGTTTTTGTGCTATAGTTATAAATCAGGATTTCTGAACTAATATAACTAACATTAGTTTTCTACTCTGGACAAAAAAAGCTTAATTTTGATCCAAGAGATCTGAAGTGTCAAGTCATTTTTTTCTTGTTTTGTATTTGCTGAAGAAACCATTAACCACAAACATCCATTAAATTGTTTTATTTTTTTAGCCTAAACATACCTTGTTCCATTGTTTATATAGTATGCAGGTATTGCACACAGTCTTCAATATATTACCCATTTTAATTATAGTTCTGTAATTGATGCTAAAAAACTATTTTGTTGTATTTTTATTTAGTTTTTGTTGCTTTCATTTTACAGGAGGTCAGCGTCAAAGAGTTGCCATTGCCCGAGCAATTCTAAAGGTATATTTTAAACAACTTTTTGATGGTATATATTTTTAAAAAATCAGCTATTACATATTACCTTTTTTAACTTAAATCAAGCCTTTGTAAAATATTTTATTTTATAGCATTCTTTTCTTTAATAATTAACAGTATTTTTTATATGAAACTACATTTTCAGAATCCCAAGATTCTTATACTGGATGAAGCAACAAGGTAAAGTACATTTAGTTTCAAATAAAGAGTTCAGTTTCAGGTGACAAAACATTTTCAACTGTTAATTAACTTTTCTCAAAATATTGAAAAAAATATTGATTTGTTCATCATTGTTTGTTGTATTTATATTGCTAAACATTTGAATTATGATATATCTGAAAAAAGGATTCTGGAA
This sequence comes from Radix auricularia, assembly GCA_002072015.1. Lineage (NCBI taxonomy): Eukaryota > Metazoa > Mollusca > Gastropoda > Lymnaeidae > Radix > Radix auricularia. Next base: position 172,586 of record MUZC01000455.1, on the reverse strand, counting down.
GCCCAAAAATATAAGTTTTATAGGAATTCATCCCCCCTATTAGAAATAAAAAATAGCATCTATCATGTACGATTTTAAGTGGTTATTAATAAGGTTTTTTAAGTAAATCATAAAAATCCTTAATAAGAAATTAAAGGATTTATTGGTGAAAAATATTCACTACATATTGTTCTTAAGTATCAATACACATGACAATAGTAAAATATTGATTTAGGTGATTTTTCCCATGGGTTTGTATGGCAAGGGGTAATTTTTTTTTTCTGTAGAAAGCACATATACATAAAAATAACTTCTGCTTTTACTATACAGAACTTCTGAAAGTCTCTAACAACGCCAACTGACAACTTAAAATCTGTTTTTAAAAAACAACAACTTTTCTAATTATTTTTCTAAAAGGTTATACAAATATTTTCAGTTTGTAACTGTAGGGACAAGAGGTGGCATCAAATAGAAAATATTAGGCTTTTTTTGACTGAGACCAATCAAGTCTGTTTTGTAACAGATCTAAGATGAGGTTGTCTTAAGAAACTCAACTGTTTATGGTGAACCTAGGGTTGGTGCTACCCAGAGGTAGGCCAGTCAACGGGTATGTTGCCGAGCAATTACCCGGGTAGTAAAATTGCGCTCGGGTACCCGTAAAATGTTACTGCAATATCATTACCAACTTATTTGAACTGCGGCTCTTCTGTGTTCACATTTTGGCTCGAAAATAATTTATCAAAAGTGAAACATTTTGTTTGGAATATATACTGTGAAATATCTTTAACATGAACACGCTTAAAAAGAAATAACTGTCAAACAGAAATAAAACACGGTCCTGACAAACTATAAAGTATTTTTATACGTTTTTTTCCCCTTAAACATAAAACAAAAATCATTTTTAAAAAAAAATGTTTTGGTTCTTTGAATTCTTCAAGTAATGAAAATAAAACACCCCGCCGATAACTTCTATTAACTAGAAAGGGCTAGAAATGACATTGGCTTTGAAATACGCCACACATATTTGTTACCGATTGAGCAGCCAATGTTGATTTATCTAAACGCCCTCCCCCACTCAAACATGTCTCCACTCCTATCCCCACCATACTTTTTTTTTTTTTAAAAAGCAACTCCTGCTATGTTCTTGTTTTAAAAAAAAAATATTTGAATCGTTGAATGATTTTCATTTTAATGACAAAAATAAATGCTTTTGGAAGTGTCCGTCGCCTCAGTAGGACACAAATGAGAATACAATACCGACATCTAGGAAGGGCTAGATGACCTTGGCTTTGACTTTGAAATAAGCCGCACATCTTTGTTACTGATTGTGACGCGACAATTTTTTTAAAAAATCTAACCTCCCCCCCCCCCCCCCCACACAACTCGCATAAGTCTCCAATCCTATCTCCAACATAATTTTAAAATAATAAACACCTGCTATATTTATATATATATATGTATATATATATATAAATCATATTTTAATCATTGAACGATCTTCACTATATTACAAAAATAAATGCTGGGGGATGGGTCCAATAAGTAGGGGTAAGTCCTGAACAGTCTGGTTAATTACAGCAGTTGTCAGCTAAGAAATAGAACAAATCGCCAAATCATCATACGATTACCACCCTTTATCTTTAAAATGTCTGTTTAGCCCCGCACCCACCCCCACCAAAAAAAAATCACTTCAGCATCAGTGTGCTCATTGTTTTCACACCGCTGTACTATAATAGTATTTCAATGTCATCATTTTTACATCGCTGAGTCATTACATCAAAATTTCATTTTTCATAATAAACAAAGAAGTAAAAGGCAAATACATGTAGTAGTAATAGCGGCATAATGACGAAAATTTTGAGGCATTTTGAATAGGTACCCGGGCAACTTTTTTCAACAATATTGACAGCCCTACCCAGAGGTGGGCCATGTTTTCTTTCCTGCCTCATTTCATGAATAAGCTGCAATTAGCAAAAAATCTTTTTTTTGAAAACGGGTAAAAAATGCTGCCTTAAGAAAAATGTCCCTTTGCACCTTGCTTCATTGACTAATCAAGCAAATAGTTAACAAAACCTGTTGAAAACCTTTCTATTACACCAGTTAGATGCTTTATTGTCAGAAAAATTTATTACATAAACAAAAAGGAGCTTTAAACATATTATGTAATTGTATTTATTTTTATCTTGTTTAAGGTAATTTTTAAAAAAACTTTTTAAAAGATATCATAAACTGATGATCTTTTTGGTTCTTTTTTTTCCATTTTTAAATTAGTGCCTTGGATGCAGAGAGTGAATATCAAGTTCAGGATGCTCTAGAAGGTTTAATGGTTGGACGCACAGTGTTGGTTATTGCTCATCGCCTGTCTACCATCAAATCAGCAGACAATATTGTTGTCCTAGATTCTGGGAGAGTTGTAGAGAGTGGATCATATGATCATCTGATTGCCCTGAACGATGGATTATTTAAAAAACTTGTGGAGAGACAAACTTTGATAAAATAAGAGATTGTTTTCCTGTAGCAAATTTCCTTTTTAGGCATTACAAAGGCATGGGACAATACCATTTAACTAGATTTAAACTTTAAACCACAAAATAGCTTTCAAAACATAAATCCAGCTTAACATCTGTGATAAATATACTTAATAGTTGTTATTTTTTAAACATTACTGTCTATGTTTTCACTTTTTAAAAAGATTGCATGAAAGGTTAAATGACTACCAGGACACTTATTAATTTTAGTAAAAGGCTTCTTATTATTTTCTTTCTATCGTTTTTTAAACGTACAGAAAATAACATGTTGCTTTTGGTTAAATTATGTTACAATTAAATTTAACATGAAAACACAGAGTTTATTTGTTCAATGATTACTATTTTGGTACAAAAAGACAGTATTTAAAGATTAAATGATCTATTGAAATAAAAAGCTTAATTCTTTACACAAAACAACCATGCAGAATTTTTAAAAAATATATTGGAGGCAATAGTTACATCCAACTTGCGCATAGGCTGGATTGTAAAGATTATCAAAACCATAAGTGTGAAAGAGCTCATTAAAAAAAAAATTATGCATGGTCTAAAGGTGCTATAAAGTATAACTGCTTATATATTTTCTTTCAAATGCATTTAATTCATTTATATACAGATTTTATTTTCAAAGAGAGAGTTTTTAATCAAAATAATTTGGTAAATGGACAATATATAATTTAGTTTTTAAAGATTTATGGTAACACTTATTACGCAGTAGATAGTTATTCAAAACATATGTATTTACTTTGTGTCACATCATCTGGAGATTTCGATGAATCTGACAGCACACCAGTTTAGAAAATTATAATATTGTAGGCATGCTGTGAGAAATTAGAGGAAACATTGATAATATAATAAGTCTGTCATAAATTTCTATGCTTTTTTACGGCTATTTCTTGTGTAAAATTTCTTTAAAAGCAATATTTGTATGAGCAAAGAGTTTGATTTAATTTAAAGCAATTTTTCATAGCGTTAAAACCTTAAATGTTAAATTATTTCAACATTTTTAAAAGTGTCTGTTGTTAAAAAATAGTGTTTTTGTTTACTTCTTTTTTTGTGTCTAATGGCTCCTCTATAATAATTCAAACTCATGCAAAATGTCTAGATGTCCATACTCAACATGCGCTCTATTCATCCAGGCAATAAGTGTTTATTGGCTTTTCATGACATTCAAGTTTCTGTCTTTCATCATACCTGTATCATGTTTATATCTTTTTCTTCTGAAATGCATTTTTTTCTACTATACACTTGAGAATCAATATAGAGTATTCTAATAATAATAAAGTGAGAGCTGTTTCTTTTGTTTTCAATAGTTCTGTTTTGTAGCATTATAAAATTTTTCATTGTATGAAATGAACTTAAGTCAAGTTTATGAGACAATTATAAATTACAAAATATTACCAGAGAACTGGCTGTAGTTTTGAAGGTAACACCTTTGAGAGTTTTCCTTTAACTAAAGAAGTTCCAGTAATGCTTTACAAATTGAGGCTGAAATCTCATTTATTCCAAAATTGCAACCCTTATAAAAAGATGGGCATTAAAATGTTCAAATGGCCATTTATTTGTAATTTTTGTTTGCCATTTTTTTTTTATAATTTAAAAATAAAAAAGTTAGTTTGGCAGAAATGCTTGTGAAGAAACTTGTTAATGTTAATATAATTAGAGGATCAATATCCTGAAAATAAATTTATATTTGTAAGTTTTGAAATTTGTTCAAACTTTCTATTTATAATAAAGGTCAGGAAATTGAAAAAAACAACATAAAGTCATTTAGCCTTTATATCCATGATATAGTGCCATAGGAAGATTTTTATCATCCTGAAGAATAAATAATATAAAAGCCCAAGTCACTCATTCTGTAACGCTGGGGGACATAGTACAACAGTCCATAGCAGTTAAAAAAGAAAGGTATCATTAACAGTGTGAATGGTGTTTCTTGCCGTAAAATATATTATTTTGTCATTGTTTGAGCTTAAATTTTAATTTTGGAAATGGGAACGATGTAAAAAGAGGATTTGAGGATTTATAATTATAAAACACTTTGTGTACATTTGAGGAAGTTAAATATATTTCGTATTTATCATACAAGTTACTTTGGCTTTTGAAAAAAGTGGACGCTGTGGGCACCCTATAACCCCTAGTTTTATAAGAATTTTATATGTACTTAATGTGGTAAAACAATGTAGCATTATTTATGTAGTATGGAAGTTATTTAAATATTTATTCTGGTAAAAAAGCAATTTTGATTCCCTCTCTTGATTGACATGAGTTTATTGTTAAATAAAAACACAACAGGGACCTTATTATTTTTTGTTGTGACATTTATTTTAATGTTTATTAATTTTAAAAATTATAACTTAATATTTAATGATGTATCTGTAAAACACACAAGGTATCCTAACATTATCAACTTAAAAGAATCTTTAATTCACTCTGTAATTCTTGGATATCAAGAGTTATCATTTTATCTATATTTCCTTTAATCAATTAGAATATACATGTGTTAATTCTGAAACCAGATGGCTTCACTATACCTGTATATTTGACAATAATATTTGCATGTGTTTGAAACAGTAGCTAGTTAGTATTTTTGGTGTTTGGGATTTTTTAATTACCCTTAATTAAAAAAAAAAGTTCATTAATCTTTTGTTATTTTGTCTAGTCAGTATTGGCAATATGAGCTGGAGATTATTTTATTATTAATTGCAATTTCATTAAGAGAGAATAATTCAAAGCATTTTAAAGGTAAACCACATTTTTTCCAATCACAATCCTATATATGTATTCCAAATACAAAAGTGTGATTTTCATTTTGATGTTGTACAAGCTTTAGCTAAATACAAATTCTGTTTTGATCAACCATTATATATCTAAGGATGTTATTAAACTTTATTTAGATATTCTTTTAAAAATAGACACATATTGCAATAACTGACTTAATTTATTTTACTATAGAATTACCATATAAATATTTTTTTATGGAAGTATAAAGCTAATATCAAAACTTTTATTGACAAATTATCTTAGCTTTTATACATGTTAAACAATCAAAATAAATTTGACACCTTGTGCATAATCAAACACATATGCACACCTCATTCCAAATTAGCTAAGTCTGTGATAATTCAGTGTCATTAAAAAAAAATTTTGTTACTGAAGTGCCTATTTCTAAATAAATAGTTTGTGTCATGTCTTACTAACAAAAAAGCTGCAGAAACTTTGTCATTTTTAACTATCATTTTTAAAATGATGTGAAAAAAGATTACATTGTAAGCTGTTGCACTATGCGCTTGAGTTTATTAACATCTTTATGTTAATTTTACAACCATATGTGACATTTTCAAATAGGTAAATATGTTCTTACATTTTTTTTTACTAATGAATGTAATGTATATTGAAGAACTGATCATTACATGTTTCAATTATCTGGTTTCTATTGAAAAATATATTACCTTTGTGGCCATGACCTTTTGAAAAGAAGTACAAAGTAAAAACCAAACAAAAATTTAAGGAGGCTATGATTGTAGACAAGGATAATGGAAAAAAAAAAAACTTGTTGCAAGCTGTACTGCTCTTATAATTGATACAAGTCATTGAAGAAGAAGCTAATTCATACATAAAAATGATAATTTTAGGAATATGATGTATAGATACTTATCTTTTTTTTGTCTGCTAGTATTAAAACATCATTTTAGAACAAGTAATATAAAGTATGAGTATTTGAAGCTCAGCATGATTTGTGGGAAAAGTATTACAATTTTTTTTTTTTTTTTTAAAGGTAGATATTTTAATTAGCACATCAGATATGCCATATTAACTGACTTTTTATTTGTTTGATGAATCCCATTTGAATTTAAAATAGTATTCCTTCATAAGCATGTTGTATTTAATCAGATTTCATTTATATAGTTTTTAGTTTTGTAGTAGATTTAGTGTTTATATGAAACATGAATTAGAATATTCAATTTAATCTAAAAAAATAAATACTTAGTTGAAATTGAAAGTTATTGCAGTGATATTAAATGTAAATATTTTTATTAAATGCAGAATTAGTTTTCCCAAGTTCAAATTTTGTGATTTTTAAATCCATGTAGCCATCAAAGGAAATTATCATGTGAAATAATAAAAAAAGAATTTAGATCAAAATAATCAGATTGGGTTATACACACCATCATTTTTGTTAAAATTACTGATTAAAATTTATGTGTTGTGCACTTGAGATATTTGTTTGTAAATTTAATGACATAAGTAAATTGATATTTATGTACTGGGATTAGTTGTACCAATCAAACTTTATTCTTAAATTCTTTGTCTCAGAGATTATTTCAGACACTTTTTTGGAAAGATTCTCAATTTTTGTTGAAACTATGCTAAAAAAATTAACTTAAAAAAAGTATTCTTAAATTTGCCAATATATTTCCAATCTGCAGTTTCAAAACATAGATATATTATTAATAAAGATAATTTGGTAAATTATTTATTATATATTTTTAAAAAGATTTTTATATCAAGGACCTTATCAGAAAATTTGAGCACTTTCAGGTTTTGAAAAGATATACCACCAGTAGCAGTTAAGATCTGACAATTTATTATTTCACTAATTCCTTTGTTTTTTATAAAATAAAAAAATATTTTTTAAAACTTCAGGCACTTGATTTGTTTCCTTTAGAATAAAAAAAAACAGAAAAAAAACTAAACCCACTTGGTTGAGGCCATCTGGAATGACAAAGCTAAACTCTCTGGAAGGGTGGATTCTGAGCCATGTGAATGTTTGAGACAGTGATAAGGCGGATGCCTGAGCAAAAATCAGGGTGGCCCAACCCCAACCAGATGTCGCTATCCCTTATCTTGAGCAAAAACCTGGCTAGCAGATGACTTTAGGAACAAGTGGTACTAGGAATGGGCCAACAGCATGACCTTACAGAGGGGTATATATAGCAATGTGCCCAGTCCTACTCTAAAAGATCAATGGTGGAAACTGAAAAACTGAGTTTGATTACACAAATGAGAACGGAGCCCTGCCCTGCCAAATCATATTTCAACAGGCTAGTCCACAACAGGGACGCAAACTACTGTAATTGCAGCCTAGATACTGAAAAAGTGGTGCACCTGTTGACTTCGTTTCCAGCGTTAGGCATAGCCAGGGAGGCTTGGGTGGCAGAGAGTCCTATGGACGAACTGTTGTATAATACTGCTCATCAGATGTGTAGCTTGCGCAGGTTTTAGCTAAAGGTTTAAAATTGTGTACAGAAATTATTAATATTTTCCTACCTCCTGGGATAATTGAAAGTTAAAACTTAAGTGAAACCACTGGGCGCTCATGACATATTTTAAATCTATTAAAGGATATGGTCAGTTGTGAATTTAATCAACACTTCATCATCAAGAAGTGCTCAGGGATAATAAAATTAAAAATCACATATTTTGAAATTAATTGCAGAAGAGTGACCTAAAATACAATACAGTTAAGAAATATTTGATGATTAGATTGCATTAAAAATTTTTTTGAAAAGCTTAGATCTACCCATCTTCAAAATGATGCCGAAATTTGATCATTTTTAAAAATAAATTCAGTGCTCTAAAAGATAGTCTGAAATTTATTTATACATTATCAATGAACAACAAACTTTCTCAAATATTGAAGTGATCTTCTCAGGAAAAATAGAAATCAGTGCGTTAAAACTTCCTTTTTTGCTTACTAGTTTGTAAAGATGTAAGACCTTAACTTGAAGCCTAAGGGGGGACACTGTAAGATTTGTAAAAATCATGTAAACTCTAATCACACTGATCTTATTTATCTAGAAATCTGCACTTTATTCACCCTAAATTAGTTAAAGCAACAGTAACAATTTATTTTATATTTATTAACTAAGAAGTAATACTTTTAAAAATGTCAATTTTTCCCTTTATAAAATAAATTTTAAAATTCTATTCCTGTAATAAAATATAAGCATCATATTACCTCATTCAATAAAATGATAAAACTTTATTTAAGATTAAGTAACTATATTTTATAGTGATATTTATCGTGTGGCATGGTACAAGAGCTTAAATTAGATGTGCATGATTCACAAAAATAGAACTGTCAATTTAGAAAAATTGTGCAAGATTCATAAAAAGTGCAGTCAAAACATGATGAAAAAAAAAGCATTTTATTCATTTATTCAACAAAACATTGCTTTATACATGTTAAAGACCTAAGAGCTGAATTTAGACTAAAATGTACATGTCAATGTATACACAGGAACCTTCATGAAAGTGTTAACTCCAAATAGCTTGCTATTGTGATCAATATTTGAGTGGTATTTTGCCTTTATAGATTAGCTTTTAAACCATATTTCTCTTTGAAACACTACCAAATTTATGTTGATCACAGTTTTTTTTTAAATTTATATTTTTGTTGGTCTTTCCATTTCAAAAAGGATTTGTGTAAAATGTATAGGATTTCTCTTTTTTCTTTTAAACACCCTCTACCTGCTTCCTCCAACAGTACCAGATGTTGAATACCTGAGTACCTTCTGTTCTAGATATCTTTTGATAATCCAGTTCTCATTCATAGTAAAAGAAATATTGCTTTATTTGTGGTATTGAATATTTTAAATAACTTTGTCAAATTTTTTGTTAGAGTTCTTTTAATGCTATTATTATTATAGGATTCTTAAAACCAAGTATACATTGTTGCTTTTAAACTAAAAACAGCTTGCCTGAAAATTCAGTTGACCACTTTTCAAGAATGCTTTTTGTTGAGGGAATCAGTAAATTAATTCTGTGAATATTTTAACACCATATGAGACAAACTATTGCTACACACAATTTTTTCTTTAATAATTGACTTGCGCAACTTCAAGTCTTGAAAACTATGGACATTTAAACAAAAAACAACAACATTAAATCCCAAAAAGTAAATTGGTTTGATAAGACATGAAATCATTTCATGTTTGTATTAAAAAGTGATTAACTTTCTTTTTTTTTAAAAAAACATAGAGAAAGTAGCAAGTATTTACAATTATTATCAACTACCTCATCTCATTGCTAGATATTGAATGACAAATGTATAAGGTATAAAAATTAGAGAAAATGGTTTCCCAGAAAATTTACGCTTTTGGGTCTTGCTAACCTGAAACTAGCAGGAGTAAGCTCATATACATAAACTATGCCACAATTAAAAGACCATGAAATGGGAATTGCCTTGTCTCACGGAAGCTAACGTGATTGATCCTTTTTCTGGTGAACTACAAAAAATTTATCAAAACAGTCCAAACTTTTATCAGCAGGTAGGCAAAAAACTTAACTTTAATATTTTATTTGATTCTTCCCCAAAAATTTAAGCAAAATAGTTAAGAAATTTGTCTTTGTTTAGTTATCATTATATGTTTAAAAATGTTTGGTACTTCATAACACAGGATTCTAAGACAGTTATAATAGAAAGGTTTGGAAATGACACATCTTAACATTGATACAATTTACTTACTGATTTTTTTTTGTTGAAAATATATTTGTCCAATTTAATGGTTAATGGAAAAATAAATCAATTCAAAAAGCAAGAAAATATTTTAAAACATTTATTTTTTCATACTTCATCATATAAGGACAGAGATTAAATAAAAGTTTTGTACAGTACGAAAAATTCATTATGTCAGATACTGACACCTCAATACATTTTTTTAAGCAGCTAGAGAAAATTGTTAACCTAAAAATAAGAATGCAGCTTAATAAAGAATTTCATAGAAAATAATGGAATTTTATTTTTACAACTATGATCTTACACATTTTTGTGATTCAAGTGTCATGGCTTAATTGGTTAATTGGTAAAACAAACTGCTCACTTTGTATGACCTCAGATTTTATAATTGATAATCTGGGATCCTGCTTTGTACCATCATTCAGATTTATTATCCCTCTTATGGTACATAATGAATCATTTGTACCAGTACATCAATATCAGTTAAGATATAAAGATTAAATAGTATTTAATTCAAATTCCAGATTAAGTTAACTTATTTGGCCTAAAAAAACTGCTACTCAAATTGATCAGAAATTTCAACTGAAAATAAAGGTTGTTTTTCTTAACTTGATAGTTAAACATGATTTTATCACACAATACAAAACACATGAATATATCAACAAGAAAATTGAATACCAAACATAATTCATTACATAGAATGGCTGGTCTTGCTTTTTTTGAAACCCCAGCTTCAATTTGAAAAGTAACAGTAACACAATGAGATTGGATCCGTTAAACATTTGGCTTTGGATTTAAATACCACAGTATAATGATAATTATAAGCCAGCACTGGTTTACTTACAAAAAAACACAAAGATTTGGTTTTATCACAAACCCAGATTAACCCATGGGTCAAATTAATTAATTAACAAGGACAAGTCTATAACATGGTCTGGCCTTAAATTTGTTTGCCATTTTGGGCCAGTAATTTCTCAGGAAAAATAAGAAAAACTAAGATTTACGCAAATCAAGCTCGTTCCTAAATAAATGATGCACATTTTTGCATTAAAAAAAAACCACAATTTAAATAGGATTGTTTATTTAGATTAGAATGTGTTAGTTACTTTTGAAGTCAATAAAAAGAACTACTATTTGTTTGGTATCAATATGGGAATTTTTAAAAATCCCATTTGTTGGTGATTACTTTGAAATATCTTCTTTTAGGAAGAATCATATAGTTAAGTTGTAAGTCAGAGGTCAGCTAATGTCTCTAGATTAGGCCTTTTTAGGGGGTCAAGATGGCCCAGTAATGTTACTTTTATTTAAAAAATATGGCTCAATTATTGGGAAACATGACTTTGCATGTTTTAGAGACAGGTCTATGAGTTCAAGTAATGAGAGTTCAACAACAGAATGTCATTAGGGTGAACGTCAGTGTGTTGAGAAAGCTACTTATTATTACAAAATTATATCTTGGAGACAGCAGCAAGTTAAGCCTAACATGAGAGCTCATATTCTTCATTTTTAAAAATTGTTTATCACATAAAATTATAACAGAACACTCATTTGCTCATCATTATGTTAACTCTGTGAGAAGTAAATAAAACTAAGACCAAACTTGGTCTTCAAAACATTCTCAGACCTCCCTGTGCAGGAGCTTTTGTTTTATGAAAATGCCTTGGTGGACCAGAATAATAGATAGGATCATCTATCCTAAAGGCTGGACTTCGCTGACCTCTGCTTTAAACATTATAATCTGTACCAAGACCTGAAATGGATGCTTGCACAATGCATACAAAATATTACTAAATAACAATATGAATTTTTGTTAAAAGGGATTTTAGTGTAGACTGCATTATAACAGACTGTTTAATATTTTATCAAGTATTTAATATTTTAAGAAAATATTTACTTATTATGCTTAGTTATTATTAATGGACTTCGAGCTAATTCAATTATTCAAAACATCCATCACTATTTACTACCAGTATTTGAATAGACATTTATTTTGAATAAGATTTACCACTGAGCATTGGAAATATAAAACAATGACAAATGATCCTTGAACTCTTCTAGAATTTAGTTGAAATATCCAGAAAAAAAAAATAAAGAGAACACAGAACAGCCACATCTGAATTTTTATCAATATAAAAAAGCTCAATTTCAAAAGTTTGCATAACAATGAACTTGTATTTGTTTAAAGTATTAGTATTAACAAGAAGTTTTTAAAAATCTTAACATAGGGGTAGCTTTTCAGGGGCTTAAAGACTGATCAAAGTTAATGTACTTTTGTACTTTACATAATATTACTTTTGTCAGTTATGCTTAACTTATAACACAATGATTTATAACCAATAAGGATTTGGTAAAAGTTTAATATTTTGTAGAGACATTGAATATTGAAAATATAGGTATTAAATTTTACATCCTCTGAGATTCTTTGGTGTGCAATTATTTAAAGTAAACCTTTTACTAATATACGTTGGTCAATAAGTGCCCTTGAGTTAAATAATCAAATCCATTCAATCTTTGCTTTTCACGTGTATTCGTCAATTGCTCTAATTTTAAACACAAGTTACAAAATTTTGTATTTAGTGAATTACATAAGGTACGAACTTGTATGTCCACAACAAATGACAAATTGTAGCAGTAAATTAAACAAGAAAATTTAGTTCTGATTAAGATGACAAAAACTTGCACCTGAATGTAGAAAATATAACCAAAAAAAAGTTAATCTCAAGAAAGTAAGTAATTATGTAACAGATTGCCACACAACCTAGGAGGAAAGATTGTCATATACTTTTCTCTCAGTGTCTATCATGGATGTATCTAAATGTTTTCAGGCTCTGGGTTTGGGGATATATAAATAAATAATATTAACTAGCATCATCCTTCAACTGGTTCACCAGTGGTGCTAGACACACATTTATTGAACAATATTAATTAATACTTTAATACTTGAGGTAATAAAGGTGACAGCCATAAATTTATGTTGTATCTTTTTCTCAAATGCTATCTTGGATCATTAAAAAGATGTTTGTTCATATGGTAACTTTTTTTATATACAAGGGAGAAAAAAACACTTGGCAAAATCATTGCAATTTGTATTTGCTCAAACGAGTATAAAAATGTCAAATATTGATTTTAAGAATTAAACTTAAATATCAAATAAATCACACCAACAGCTCTTCACTTTTAAAGGCCAATACAAAAAAGTTTTTTTTACAAGAAGTTAAATAGGGAAAAACATATTTACTCTTGTTTTTTTAAATTCTGTTTACATGACCACCTTTTTTAGAAAAAAAAACAACAAAAACATTTGAGGCACATATGCTGAATGTCATAAAAAAAAAAAAAGTATTATTCGCTTACCAACACACAAATATAAGAAATAATTTTAAAGTTCCTATATTTAACTGTGATGTTCATTTACTTCATAAATTACTTAAAACTATAACACCTTTTTATCTCACAACAGCTTTGAGAAGTTATTTATGCTTTTCTTCAAAAGCTTTACAATATTACCATATATACTCGTTCTAAAGCCAAATTTTTTTTGACAAAATCTAGGGTTACAGTTTGGGAAGTCGGCTTACGAGCAGGTGATAGGTGATTTCTGATAAATTACTCTGGCATTTTTTAAATTTATGGACTTAAGTGATGAAATATTTCTGTTGTTATTTACGTACTTCATTAAAATGAAATATAAAAACAATTTCTTTTCGTTTTAATACAATAAAAAAAAACCCTAGCAAATGCTATAAAAAATGACATCCATCGTTTCTGTTATTTAAATATCTTTGTTCTTCAACGTAAACAAAAACAAACAATTATAATGACCGATTTAGCTTGTAGTTCTAAAAAAATGTGTACCATTTTGTTTACGCTGCCCTATTATTTTTTGGGGCCAGCTTACGAGCGGGTTACACACTTTTTTTACTATTATCTTCTAAAAGACGTGGGCCAGCCTTTGGACAAATGGGCTATAGAACGAGTAAATACGGTACATGTATTATTGTGCCCGCTTAAATTTTTCAAAAAGAAATCAATGAATTCTTTCTTAATTAAATTAAAATTTGGCACCCTGAAAATATAATAAGGGGGATTTATTTAATAGAAAGCAAGTGTTTTATTCCATATCAAACTCAAAGCTAGATTAATTAGCATTAAATCAATTTTTTAAAAAAAATGCTGTTAATATTTTATTTCATGTTCTTTACATAAAGTTTATGTGTGTTTTATTTACAATTTCATTTTGTTTTTCTAAACTCACCCACCCCCCTTAACTTAAGGTATAAATTAAAAATTATTATTTATTTATTTGATTGTTAAATTTTATTCATTATTTAGAAAATAATGAATAAATTTGGAAAAGAGCTTATCACCATTTAAAAAATAATAATATTGCAATGGTAACTTGGATGCTTACAATGGTTTACTATTAAATATCAGCATTTCCGGTGTTGTTATAACAATACTTTATGCACAATAGCATCAGCAATGCTTTAAAAAATCTTGAAATAAAATTTGATAGTAGTCTCAATTGGCCTTGTTCTCTTCCTGCCAGTTATAGATGGGATCATCATTTTGAATTGGTATAAAACAAGAGTAAAAGATCTTAATCTTGCTGATTTAAATAAATGTAAACACATTATTTTGTGTTTTTATTTTCCAAATAATTGGTATAAATGTTGGCAGTTTATAACAAAAAAAAACAAATAGTAGTAAGAATTTTTTTAATAGAAAAAAAAATTTAACATTTGTAAACGAAAGCTTCTACGAGAAATTATTTCACAACACTTTATGATTTTGCAGTATAAGAGCATGGATTAATATTTACAGCTTAACAATAACTATAATAAGAAATGTGCTCACATGGACCGCTAGACTGAAATAAATAGACAATACATTAAATTCAATAATAATTAACTGATTTGCTCTTTTATTTTGATTTGACATCCATTACATAGTTCTATAGGCAAAGCTGATGTATTTATACTATTCATACTAATACTATAATATATGGATTATTTTTAAAAAAAATTATATTGGTTCATTGCCGCATTACAAGAAAATTAATTTTAATTAGCTTAAAGAGAGTTTGATATTAAAAAGTTATTAGTTGCATTTTAATATTTCTTACTTAAAATTATATGCCCTTTGAATCTAAACTAAAATAAAATTCTGCATCATGAAAAATTACAAATTTTGTTTTAATAACAGAAAGGAAGTTTGTAAGATCTACTTGTGACAAGAATCAGCTTGTTATTTCTGAAAGAGCAGTTAATCAGCCTCTGCCTGAAGCTCCTCTGGGTCATAAGAGGGAAGTTTGATTGTGCAATAGCCAACACCAGTCAGACTCCGAGGAAGTGCTCCAACTGTTTCCCAAATACCAGAAAACACATCATACTTGCTAACTAGCTTTTGTCCTGTCTTGGTTTGCACATTATAACCTCCCAAAACATAGATATTGTCACGGTACACAACACATGAGGCTTCCTTGTGAGAAATGGACAATGGTGCTACTATGGTCCACTGGTCAGTTGCTGGATCATAGCATTCTGATTGCATGACTGGCTGAGCCTGTTGGTTCACATTTAGATTGCAGCCACCAAAGACAAAGAGTTTGTCATGAGATGCACACATGACATGCCAACCACGGGGTGTGAGCATAGGTGCCATGTCTTCCCATGCATTTGCAAGCGGATCATAGCGCTGCATGTCCGGGGTAAAATGATTACCAGAATATCCACCAGATATAAATATGTGATTTCCATAAGTGGCACCTGCATGTGCATGGTATGACATAGGCATTGAAGAAATGAGTTCCCAAGTATTTTCAGCTGGATCATAGCATTCTGCAGTGGCTAAGCTTCCATCCTTAAACTTGCCCCCAACAGAGTATATTTTATTGTTCAATGCCCCTGCAAAGAAGTATGCCCGTTTATTCAACATGGGGCACACCTGAAACCAAGTGTCAAATCTGGAATCATACCGAAGAACTGAGTTTACAGCAGATTCCCCATGAGCACACTGAGTGGTGCAGCCCCCTAATACATAGAGAAAGTTATTATAAACCAGTACCTGCATATGGCTGAGTGCACTGGGTAAGGTGGCAATTTCTTGCCTGTTCAATAAACTGCTCGAGGTTATTTTGGAGTCAAACACCAAAAGTTCATCATGAAGACATGGATTTGGATGTATCTCTCTCCCACCCACACTTACTAATCTTTCCACATATGAGCGCAGACGGGTAGAGGATGTGTTCAATAAAGGCTGTGAGTGAGGAACAACATGGTAGTTGAGGGCTGTGAGAACCATCTGTCGCAGCTCTGGATTAGACATCATGAGGTCGACCCTCTGAACTTGATGCACTAAATCAGCAGGGTTAATCAGGGGAAAGCGGATGAGTTTCATTAATGTTGGTGCGTGGCCTAATCGTTTGGGGTCCATTCTAAGCCACTCCCAGGTGATGTGAAATATATCCATCTCACGAAAGCATAGCTTATCACTGTTTAAACAGCTGACCATCTGGTCATATGTCAGCAGATTCAATGTATTTTCTTTAGCAATCTGCATTAAATTTCTAGCTATGAACACATCAATCTGTTTTAATGCATTTTGCATACTATAGAGCTTGGCAGTGTTAATAAAATCATAAAAGTTTGTTGTATTCATCCCACTGAGGAAATTTCTCTCACAGAACTCAATCACTGGTGTGACTTGCAGATGGGTTGCTGCCGCTATCACATCAAAAATATCATCCCCTTCTAAAGTGGTGGTTGATGTGTAAACTACCTCTATGACTTTCTCCAATCCTTTAGCAGTTATACCTTTAAGTTCAATCTCTTTTTGATTACATTCCCTCATGCCACTTGTGAACATGGAAAGGAAGTAGTCTGAGCATGACACCAAAATCACTCTATGGCAGTTAAATCTAGTACCTGATTTAAAAAAAAGGAAAAGAATCTTTTATGTTAATAATGCTGGTTAATTTTTTTATAATTCAGTTTATGTTAATAATTAATGGGTTTTTTCCCTAAAAAGTTATTAATAATTCAAGTATTTTTTTTGTTGCCTTATGTGATTTTTTTTTTATTATAAGGTTCCGCCTATTTATAAAAATGCTCTAACTCTGCTGATCTAACCAATGCACAAGCTCCACCCTAACAGCTAGGCAAACAACATTAATATTTCATTGCAGTGTAGTTTATTCAGAGTAAAATTTCATGAAACTTTTAAGATAATGTATGCAATTAAATTTTAGTAAGTACATTTTTTCTCCAGTCATAAGAAACTAATTCTTAAAGTCGCAAAGCGTTGTAATGCGTCTCTGCCAGCTAGGCCCAAAGCGTCCCTAGATACCACTCTCTTTAGAAATGAGATCTCAGAAAGTAAAAACTCTTCAATGCTTGAAAAATGATGTATTCGACTTCCGGCAATGGCGGTCGTTGTCCGCGCTAGTATTATTGTTAAATTCGCAATGTATTTTTGGTAGTTTTTACGTTTTTTTAAGAAGCGATTTTCCTATACTTTATTATAAAAATTATAGTACTAAACTACAGGTAAATATAGTATTTAACTCAAAACTGTGTTTTGGATGCGTAAAATAACCATTCTTAGCCTAAAAAATGAAGTCAGTATGACAATAATATTATAATTGGATTTTACGCAAATTTTTTAATTTTTTGATCGTAATACGCAAAATCCTTACGGGAATGAGGCAGAAGCTTATTGAAAAACTTATGCGACTTTAAGAGTTAATAACAAAATTATTTGAAAACAAACCTTCTGCAATGAGAGTCACATCACACAATATACCATCTTGCTTGAGCTTGTTAAGTCCTTGAAGAACTTTCATACCATGCTCAGGTCTTTCTTCCATTCGAAACACATCATTTGCAGAACCACTGGACATTTCTCCTCCTTCTGCCATGATATTGGTTACTCTTCGTTTCTTCCTCTGACCTTGAATAATAAGTCTACCAGGCATCTAACATTTCTGAAAATACAAATGTAATAATGAAGCATTAAACATTATTAAATATTTAAAAGTCGTCCAATAGAAAATGTATTTGAAACAACTTAAGGACTAAAAGATGGTTAACTGTCAAGAGAAAATCTTTGTCTTAAAAAATATTGCCAAATTAATAGAATGAGCTGCATATACTTCATTACTATTTAATCTTTGGCATTTTCAGTGTACAGTATGAAGAGTATACTCAAAAGATATAATGTGCATTAAAAGAGACCAGAAAAGTATGCAAATGTAAAATGGAATCGAATTTATATAAATATCTATTTTTTATGTAAAATTGATAATGATAATAATGTAGAGTTGAGACTGCGATGAGGTTAGATTGAAAGAAATCAAACTCTAGTAAGTGTTTAGAGACAGGACATTATTTATCCTTTGTAATGTTCTGAATATGTTTAGTTATCTAGCTGATCTGTACCATTATGTGCATACACTGCTCCAAATGATAAATTGGCGAGATGGGATGCCGCTTGTAAAAACAGGCATTCAGAGCAATACACAGGATTAAAAGTTCCGCTTGGATTCCCAATTTGCAGCTAAGTTATTTAATTGCAATTCTGTTGTGTTTTATTGGTGTTTTACGGATGAAGGCAACAGTCCACATCTTTGCAGAATCTTTTTTATGCTCCTCCTTAGCTTGTTAAGTGGATTCCCTAAGGCCTACATTAGTTTTTTTTTTTAAATGGTTTTATAGTAAATTAAAGTCAAATAGGCCCAATATAAACTGCTATTGCAGTGCAAGTAGGGAAATAAGCTTTATTTTCTTTTGCACAATAATTGAATTAAGTGCATAGATGATAAAAAAAAATAATTTAATTTTATGTTTTATTTTTAAAGCCGGAATATTTAAAATCCTTTTCCATCCACTGCTTGCCACTCAAACGTTACCTCTCTCCCCTTTTCTTGTTTGATTGTTTGTCCTAACTTTTCTGAAAAGGTTTTGTAATTAGCTGTTGCATGAGGAACAAAGATTATATTGAATATTGCATGAACAGTCAGGAGATACAAGGTATTCAACCCAATTAATATTGATCACTTTAGCCAGTGCTGCTCTTTCTTACCCATGACCCAGTTTACTATAGCCCATAGTAGGTCACTTTACAAATAAATGCTTAGAAGTTAATATTAATAGTCCCATCTTAAACTTTACAAAATAATTGTTAAGAAATGGCATTGGCCATGGTGAATTTTAATCATCAAAATTATTTGTATAAGATTATCATTAGTATTAGCTGTAGTTTTAGCTATTCTTTGCTTCTAAAAGTATAAGACTATATTCTGTAAAAGAGCAGTTTTGATGCATAAAAATAAATAGGTTTTAATTTTAAGAAAAATTGTATTTTCTGTGAGAACTTACGTTTTTAATTAATTAAATTCTTAAGTTTCAATAATAATTTATGTTAATAATGTTATATTTGAACTATTATTATTTCATTACAATTACAGCGCTCATTTTTAATTAATTTTTTTAAATTTCCAAGGCATTTTAGCCATTTTTTCAGCAAACTAATCTCAGACTAATCTGCCAAACCAACGATAAGGCCTATAATGCTAGAAACTAAGCTTATAGATAATATTGAAAATATGCCTAACAAATAATTTGATCATTAGGGCCCTTACAGGGCCTTACACTTTAACTTGGCTTTGTGTACATTTGATTTTTTTTTTAAGAGTAAAGATTCAAGTTCGAGGCTACAAAATTTGTTACAAGTCTACCATGAAACCATGGACCATGGCAATGGTATTGTTCTACTCTATGAATAAGAGGTCAACCGACTTCAGCAAATACTTATTATTATTTTTATTAAAGGGGGGCTAGTATATTTTTTTTTAAAAATTAATAGCAGCATTAATAGAAACAAACAAATGGAGTTTTGAAGTCATTTTAATTTTTTTTTTCAAAATGACTCATCTAACTAACACTACTAACATCTACCATACTTACTAATGAATTTGAACATTATACACAAATAAGAGAACCTAATGTAATACTACATTCAACTTACTTGTAAAGGATAATAGAAAAGCCTAAAAACATTCGTTAGTTTATTATTTTTAAGGATATTGAAATGCAAGTATAAAATAAAATTTGCAAGGCTAACAACGAAGGAAGTAAACACCGGAAGTACACTGCAACTTTTGATGATCATGCGCAATAAAGGTCAATTTCATCGCTAATTACCGTAAGATTTAAACATTCATAATAAAATAAAGTACATACAAAATGAAATAGTTAAAATAAATATGTGCAGTTTTTGTAAGTGAATCGATTTACAAATGTGTTTGTATGTTTATGTTATTGTTGAATAGCCTTCTTTTCCACGAGGAGCATCAGTCAACCACCGTCAACGTCTGCAATTCTTCCAAGGGTCTCTAGCATCGTCCATGTATGGCGAAGTTCCTAGATGTCTGCTTCCAACTCTCGATGCCGAGTGTTTCTTGGGCGACCACTTTTACCATTCTCCTTGAAATTTCAAGTTTAGGGTTTGCCTTGTTGTCTAGTGTAGGAGGCAGGTTTTCATATGGCCAATCCACCACCACCGCCTCGGTGGTCGAGTGGCAGCGCGCTCGACTGGCCTACCGATGGTCACAATTTTGTTCCAAGGGCGTCCCTCAGTCACCCAGCTCCAAATGGGTCCCTAGCAATTGTTAGGCGCCTGGGTAATGCGTGGTACCCTTATAGCCGTGGCATATGACCGCTGCATCATGGTCCGTATATTTAAGATAAATCGGTTTCTGTCTTGTCCGTTGCCACAATCCTGGTTGCTGACCTTCCATCGAGGGGTACTAGGAAATAAGATACCCTGGATAAACCAAAATTAGTCCGCCCCTATATATANCCCTATTATCATTAACGCCCTTTGGTTTCCCCCCCCCCCCCAAATTTACACTATCACCTGGCAAATTATTTTTGTCATTTTAATATGTATTTAATGTAAGTCTGCAATCTAATATCGTAACACGCGTGAAGACATTCAAAAAAATCATTAAATAAATTGTAAACAATCAAATATTTAAGTGGAACTATTGTTTAAACTTGCCCGTTTTTAATGTGACGTCACATTTTTTAAACACACTCCTCCCTCTCGTCACACATCGTCAGTGGCGTCACTAGGAGGGTGTGGTAGGGGCGGGACGCCCCGGGTGACAACATCAGGGTATGAGACCAAACTGTAAATTTCTATTTGTTCCCGTTATTTTGTCACTTGGAAAACTCGGAGGAGTTCTATGGATTAAGTCGTTACGGGGTGACACCATGAGCTACCGCCCCGGGTGACACCAACCCAGTGGCGTAGCTAGAGCTTTTGCCGCCCGGGTGGTCTCCAATATGCCGCCCTTTTAGGGGCCGCCCATAAATGATGTCACGCAGGGAGAGGGGAGTCACACATTTAACGTCATTTAAAACGTGCAATTGTAAAAACAAGTTCCACTTAAATATCTGATTACTGACACTTTATTTAATGACGTTTTACGTGGCTTCACGCGTGTTACGATATTAGAGTGCAGCCTTAAACTAAAAACATATTTAAATGACCACCAAAACAAAAAATGATTTGAAACACACGCTTAGAGAATACGGCTTTTATTGGGGGGGGGGGGTCTTTTAGACGCCCCATTAAGGAGGGGGTCTAAGTTTTCGTTGCGTGACGACCTGTGACGAGGGGCCGTGGAGGGGGGAAATTAGCCGAAATCGCGTGACGTCATTTATGGACGGCCCCTTAAGTCAATCGAATGATTTTTTTTTTAAAGTAATAAACATGAATAAATAAATGTAACTGAAACGATTTACATTGTAAAATGTGGGGAACATTTTTACCATTGCATGCTCTATTTATGTAAGCAGTAATAAAAGAGGCTGTATAAGATAATATACCTACCATTACACAAATTATAAAAATACACGTTAATTGTTTTTGAAGGTTACAAGAAAGAAATTGGGGTAATTTTTATGACCTCTTTAGAGTTTTGTGCAATCTGTGGATGAAGTTCTTGGTAATGATTAGTCAATTGCTTCTTGTAGTGCCAAGTATATATCGCAAACCATGCAATTCGGCATCCTTCCGTCTCGCGAGACGATGGTGCATCACCGTTGGGTTGGGTTGCATTTTCTCGAGTGGCTGTGCAGTCCTATCCTTGAGTGACAGTCTTTGCCACAGTTTTTACACACGAGTTCTGTGCTTCCAAATGTTTTGGCCTTTCTCCTAGCTCTTCTGTCTGCAGCCTCCTCCATTCTTCGCTCCTCGGCTACTATGACGCCCTCTTTGACAACTGTGCGCCACGTAGATCGGTCTTCTGCCTTACACTCCCAGTCACTTGTATGTATTTTGGCTGCTTTCATGTCCCTTTGACAGACATCTTTAAATCGCAAGCGTGGGCGACCTGTTTTCCTCTTTCCTGAAGCAAGTTCACCATATAGGAGGTCCTTCGGGATGCGGCCGGGGCTCATTCTTTTGACATGTCCTAGCCACCTCAGGCGTCTTTCACTAATAATTGAGAACAGGCTTTGGGTATTGGCACGCGTTAGGACCTCACTATTAGGCACTTTGTCTTGCCATTTAATACCAAGGATGCGGCGCAAGCATCTCAAATGGAAGCTGTTAAGCTTACGCTCTTGTGATGTATAAGTGGTCCATGTCTCGCTCCCATATAGTAGTGTACTGATGACACAGGCTCGATAGACGCACAGTTTGGTTTTCTCCGTTAGCTTGGTGTTTTGCCAGACCCGCTTATTTCGCAAACCATGCAAATAACTAAATTTATCGAAATTTGTGGGTCTCTATAAAAAAAAAGCAACTGACCCATTGACCTCCAAAGTTCCCCCCCCCCCCTAAAATCCAACAGTGGAAAAATTATCCAAGACAAGGCAGCGCAGCTAAAAAGGTGGGTTGGGCATTATCTGGAACTGTATGCAACAGTATATACCACAGTCTCCAGCATCGTTCTAGATGACATCCTTGCTATGGAAAAACTTGATGTCGTGCCCACACAAGAAGAGCTTAACAAAGTAATGGACTGCCTAGCTTGTGGAAAAACCCCTTGGAATGATAGCATACCACCAGAAGCTCTAAAGAGTGGCAAGACAGCTTTAAAACAACTTTTGCACGAGCTTCTGACCCAATACTGGGAAAAGGGCTACATCCCCAGGAACTAAAGGATGCAAATATATTTACATTATATACGAACAAGGGCGATAGAAGTGACTGCAATAACTATCGCGTCATCTCACTCCTTAGTATTGTAGGAAAGGCCTTTGCCCGTGTCATTCTAAGGCGATTACAGAGTTAAGCATCTAAAGTCTAAAGTTTATCCAGAATCTCAGTGCGGTTTCCACGCTGGTCGGTCAACCATAGACATGGTGTTCTCCATACGGCAGCTCTAGGAAAAATGCAGAGAGCAGCAGATGCCACTATACATTGCCTTTGTGGATCATACGAAAGACTTTCATTTAGTCAGTCGCAACGAGCTATTCCAAATTAAGGAAAAAAGAAATCGGCTGTCCCACACACCTAGTCACAATCGTAAGGCAGTTCCATGCATGAAAATATGCAGGGCACAGTGCAGTTCGATGAAGCTACGTCAGAAGTCTCCCAGTAATTTTGAAGGGCTAGCTCAAAGCGTTCTAAAAACACTATATTCATCTTGAACAGAAGTCTAGTTATCATTTTTTGAGTGAATTTTTAAAGCCCCTTACATATACTATATATTTCACAAAAAATTTTTTTTAAAAACGTTTGCCTCGTAGGTATTTGTCAATAACTTTTTAAAAAAATTTTTAAAGATAATTGCACCAAAATTTCAGAAGGCAATCACATTCTTATCGACAGCAGGACCGGCGCCAGGGGGTGAATCCAGGAATTTATTCAGGGGCCCCCACGGGGAGGGGGGCACCGTCAGCCACGCTTGACTTCTTTAAATATTGATGCTGTGTGCAGACAATTATTCAAGTGACATGTAAAAATTATCTTTAAAAATAAAAATAAAAAGTTATTGAAAAAACAAAGCGGGTAAAAATTTCAAAAATATTGGTCATCATTTTTAAAGTAAAATATATAGTATATGTAGGGGCAGGGGGCTTAAAAATTCACTCGTAAAAATGATAACTTGACTTCTGTTGAATATGAAATTGGTGTTTTTAGAAATCTTAAAGCTAGCCCGTCAAAATAATCTATATTTTAGAGTTATGACAATATTTAATTATTATTTTTATTTGTGAAAGTACCTACAATGTTATGTGACAACGTGCCCCACATATTAGTTATATAATGATATATTGATAATTGCATTGATGATGTTAATGTATTAAGAAATATACGAAGTTTTATGTTGTATAATGATCATGTACTTTTGAGCAGTCTTGGTACACAGGGTATTGTCATTACGGTTTTAGAATCTTTATACTTTAATAACGGTTTGGGTAAGTGGTTAGTAACGGGCGTAATACGAGACGCCATGAACCAGATTCATTTTGTTGGCATCACTCCGTCTCACCTATGATCTGAGGTGCATTTCCTCGTGTGGCTGTGCAGTCCTAGCATTGAGTGACAGTCTTTACCACAGCTTTTGCACATAAATTCTTTGATTCCCAATGTTTTGGTCTTTCTCCTAGCTCTTCTGTCTGTAGCCTCCTACATCCTTCGCTCCTCGGCTACTATGAAGCCTTCCTTTACAACTGTGTGCCACGTAGATCAGTCTTCTGCCTTACACCCTTAGTAGCGTGTGCGTATTCTGGCTGTTTTCATTCCCTTTGGCAGATATCTTTAAATCGCAGAAGTATGCGACCTGTCTCCCTCTTTCCCGATGCAAATTTTCCATGTAGAATGTCATTGAGAATGCGGCAAGAGCTCATTCTTTTTACATGTCCTTGCCCTCTCAGGCGTATTTCAATAAGGATTAAGAACATGCTTTGGTTATTGGAACGCATCAGAACCTCACCATTTGGCACTTTATCCTACCATTTAATGCCAAGGATGCGACGCAGGCACCTCAAGTGGAAGCTATTAAGTTTGCGAGGATGGGATGTATAAGTGGTCTATGTCTCGCTTCGGTTTGGCAGCATACTGAAGATGCAGGCTCGATAGACACACAGTTTGGTCTTCTCCTTTAGATAGGTGTTTTGCTAGACTCGTTTATTTAATTTAGTCATTCTGGTATATGCCTTGCCGATTCTACTGTTTATTTCTTCCTCAATGGACAGTGTGCAGGAGACTTTGGATCCAAAGTTGGTGAAGCTGTCCACAACCTCCAAGTTTTCATTGTCGATAGTGATGGTAGGAGGAGAACTTGTGCCTTGGGCCAAATGTTTTTATCTTTTTTCGAGCTGATTTGCAGGCCAAATTCGTTGCAGGCGTTGGAGAAGCTTGACTTGAGTTTTGAACCAGGTTCTGTGTGTGCTATTAGTGCCACATCATCCGCAAAGAGTTTCTCACGAATTAGGGTATTTGTGGTTTTGGCTCGGAGGCGGGCAGTGTTTAAAAGTCCTCCACCAGTTCTGTTGTGTAACCAGATTCCATCACAGCTATCCTTAAATGCGTTTAGAATCAGTACAGAGGAGAATATTGCAAACAGTGTAGGTGTGAGTACAAAACCTTGTTCAACTCCACTGCTGACTGGAAATGCTTTTGACGTAGCTCCATCGAACTGCACTGTGCCCTGCATAATTTCATGCATGGAACTGTCGTCTGATGATGATGTGGGACAGTCGATTTCTTAAAGAATTTGGAATAGCCAGTTACTACTGACTAAATCAAAGGCTTTCGTAAGGTCCACAAAGGCAATGTACAGTGTCATCTGATGCTCTCAACATTTTTCCTGGAGCTTCCATATGGAAAACACCATGTCTCATGTTGACCGACCAGCGTGGAAACTGCACTGAGATTCTGAATAAACTTGGGAGGCTAAACTCTATAATCGCGTTAGTATGACTCGGGCAAAGGCCCCTCTCTTACATTATTAAGGAGTAGGATGCCGTGATTTTGTTATTGCAGCCACTTACATCGCCCTTGCTCTTATAAAACTTCACTATATTTGCATGCGTTAGGTCCTGGGGGAAGTAGCCCTGTGCCTAGCAGAGATTCAGAAGCTCGTGCAAAGGTTGTAGTAGAGCTGTCTTGTCACTCTTTAAAGCTTCTGGTGGTATGCCTAAATTTCCAGTTTTTTTCCCCACAATCTAGGCAGTCAGTTGTCTGCTAAGCCCTTCTTGTGTGGACACGACATCACAGTTTTCCATGGGGGGCATAGCGGGGATGTCAGCTAGAGCGGTCCTGGAGACTGTGGTAACTGTTGCTTTTAGTTACAGATAATGTTCAACCCACCTTTTTAGCTGCGCTGCTTTGTCTTGGATAATTTCTCCATTCTTGGAATTTAGGGGGGGGGGGCACTTTTGAAGCCAATGGACCGGTTGCTTTTTTGATATCTTCGTACATGGCTGTAGTATTCCCCATGTCTTCAGCTGACTGTATGTTGGAGCAGTAGGAATTGGCGCATTGACGTAAGACTTTTTTGGGTTTGTCACTTGGCTGCTCTTAAGGCATGAAGGCTCTCGGGTGTCGGCTTTTCCTTTTAAGCCATAAGAGCTTTCCATTTGGCTTCAGTGACAGGTTACATCTCATCCTAATGTGTATCAAAGCAGTCCGTATCTTTTGTTGGATTTTTTTTATACCATAGGGGGGCCCACACGTACCCAATATTCAGGGACCCCAACATTTCTAGCGGCGGCCCTGCAAGTATCATGCTGTACTCATTACGTGTTTGCTCATATCCTATGTTCAACTGGTGCAGACGAGGTACTGGCGAGGGTTTTAATAGTAATTTGCTACTTCGGCGAATTTTTAAAATAAAATTTTGAACACGGTTTAGAAAAAAAAAGGTAGAGGAAGATTATGTTTTGCTACCATGTGACATTTTGGGAGGACATTCTTTATTGGTGTAGAAGTAGTTAATTCTCATTTCTAGCAATAGGCATAGAGCCTTAACAGTTTTAATTAAACATTTAATATATACCAGTAGTTTGCTCACTGGGACATAATGAACATTAACAATATGGTAAAACTCAATGAAATGAAATACCTTATCGAAGTCCTTAGAGGACATATTACATTTAATTAATAGTTAGGCTCCTCATTATACAAGTGGAGTGAAAAGCATTGTTTCCTATAAACGCCATGAATATAAATATTTAAATACAAGAAAAAAATAATGAAAATCAAGCATGCAGTCCCTAAGTGTCAGAGCATTGGTAGCTCCCTTAATTTGTGGCTGTCATATAAGCACAAAACTTGGATCACACACTGACAATAACCTTTGTTACAACCCTTCGAGATAACAAATAATTGTTAACACAGCTAATACTAGTATGAATTTATATTTTGCATAGGTAAATATTTATTTTTAATTTAAAAATATGGAAATTACAATAAGCTCAATATAAATGTTTTCAATGTGTGTGTGAGATGATGTCCTCAACTGCAATTTCAAATGTTCATATTTTACCTCTACTTTCTATTCAGTGTTAATGCATACTGCATACAGTGGACCAGTTGTAAAATAAAACCTCACTAATTGTATATATTTACAGTAGGGCTGCGGAAATTAATGATTAATTTCTCGATTAATCTGTAAAAAATGTTATCGATTAAAATTATTTTCATCGATGAAATATCAATTGAAATTAAACAAAATGTTTTTTTAAAAATTTTGATTAATTAATAAATAGTTAATAATTAATTTTAGTTTGTTTTTTTACGTACAAACTTCTCCATTTAAAAAAAGATTATTAAAGTGTAAACTTTAAAATAAGTTGTTTCATAAAGAAAATGAGATTTAAAAAAATAAACATTTTTTTCACTTAATTAACAATAACAAAATTTAAATTCATTGACATTATATTGAACTACTTTAGGTATATTTCCTAACAATATTATATTTCTTCTTATTAAATAGTAATGTTATGGGCAGTTTAAAAAATCCCTAAAAGCGCACAAAATGTGAAGGAAAACAACATTGTGAAAAAAGGGATTATGAGGTCTTATAAAAAAAAATCATAACTTTTGAATCATTTGGGATAAAAAGATGATCTTTATGTTTTTGTTAATCATCAAACAATTTTGATATAGCTGTATTAATTTCTATTTTTTAATTAATTTGAAATTTTTATCCAAGTGTCTAAACTTATATGCATTATTTTTATTGATAACAATGTTTAAAAAATCTATAGTGATTTTTAAAAATATTTTTCATTGTTAAATATAAAGTTAAACTAAATATATAAAATATAACCCCTTTTTCAGTCCATGTCGGACTCTAGGGCAAGTGAAGTAGCGTTCACAAGTTCATTTAGCCACCACTAAAGAGCAAGGGATTGTGTGGCTAGCATAATGCCCAGGAGGCCTTGCCAGTACCGAAGCTTGAACTGGCGTACTTGCAACTGTTCGGCAGTCCAGTGCGCTAACACTTAGACCATCGTGTCCCTAAAGTTAAACTAAAACTTGAAATATGTTAATTACAAATCCTGATTCTATAAAAGAAAAAAAATAATTGTAATTGTTATAAGTTTTCAAATATAATTTTTTTACAACTCATTGGAGCTATGCCTTGAAATAACACTTGAGAAATGAGACTTGGCAATATTTTCAATTGTTAATATGCAGTTTTTTTCCCCATTGTATGCATAACTTTGATTTCATTTTTTGTGTGGATTTTAAAAAACAACATTTAATTCAGAACATTGTTATTTTTTTAAAATGTCTTTTAAAACAGGGGAAATTACGCAATAAAACAAGAAATGTAATTTGCCTGTTTTTGTTACTTACCTTGAAATTTTCAGTTTAATGATGTCTTTAATTTTAGCTATAATCAAAATTATCTATTAAATAATCGTTAACTTTTTAAAAGTTAACAATTAAATTTTAATTAATTGATAACAACCCTAATTTACAGTAGTTACATATGCCAAAGCCATGTTTTAATTAGAATGTTTTAGTAGTTTTCTTTCTAACACTTCATTTGAAAAACTAATTGATCCACTATTTTTTTGTGGACTTAATTGATATTGACGAATGTCTTGGAAAAGGCCCTATTCAGAAAGGGCACAGAGAGCTGAAACAAGGGACAAATGGTTTGAGAAAAAAGCATTTGCCTCTGTATTTAATAAATGACTGGATGAAATATCCCACTTATTTAATCCTCATTTATAAATCAACATTCCAATCCTTGGATAGCAACAAAAACACACAAAAAAACAACTAATTTTAAAAAGTAATTGATGTAAATACAAACATTTATTTCACATTACAACATTTTAATGCCATGCTATTATTATCAAAATTGGGCTACATCATGTTTAAAAAATGAAATTTTACATATAGGTCCCAATCACTTTCTAAACTACTATAAGTAAACCAACTGATTTTAAAGAGAAAATTATTAAAATATTTCATGGCAGCTCTCTGATTATAATATTAAATTTAAAACTGATCTCCAGTTTACATAAGAAAATTAATAACTTTAATTTTATTTAAATATGACCCTGGGACATGGCAGACTTTGAAAAACACATGGCATATCTATAAGGTGAAAAGATACAGCAGAAGATAAATTTTATTGCATGCCATATAATATTGGCAATATGGTATTTGGACATAGGGTTATTAAATTAAAAAATTACAGAAAGTTTATTCATTTCATTAATGATATTAAGGGCCATAAGGAGAGCAGTTTCTTTATAAATTTCAAGGAAACAGGCATATACTATTGAGAATGGCTGACAATGACTGAATGAGTCAATGAAAAACAACAAAAAAATATTAAAAAATTGTAGCTTGGACCAACACACTTGCAATGAAGTTGTTATCCTTAAGTTAAAAATAAAATATAAGATGCTATATATATTTACAAGTTTTTTCTAAATTAAATTACATAAGGTTAAGTTATTAGTTTTATAAAGACAGCTCTATGAATAAGCACATGCAAATAAAAAGAAAATATTATTCAACAATTTTGTATCACAGATTATCCATAATTATAAAAACATAATAATAGAAATTATATGGTAGCTATAACAACTTCAGCAGACCTGATTTTTATGAAATACTTGATATTACACAATCAACATTATAATTTGTTCGCATAATTTAAGTTTTCAGTAATATATAAATATATTTCACAAAAAATCAACATATCATCACTGGATTCTAATTAACACACATATTTAATATTAATATTAAACATATTTTGAAATGATGGAAACAGATTTTTTAAAAAAAGTGCCTACAAGGAACCTAAATGAATTAATTGTTATAGTTTATTTTAAAAGATAATTAAACGAAGGGTGCTCAAAAACTAGGAAAATTAGTAAAATCTAACATTAAAAAATGTACCTGTCGAGGTAACAGAGTGTTTTAGTAATTGTGCCTTAAATAATTATGTATTACTTTTTTAACAAATTGAATTTAACTAAGACATTTAATCAAACATAAAAATACAAATTTACATTTACATGACTTAAGTGGATAATAACTTCGCTAATACATGTATATTTATATTTCAGAGGTACTAGACTAAAATATTTATTTAATGAGATCACATTTAAATTTGACAACAAATTGTTTAAGATAAGAATCTATTTTAAACTACCCCACATCTAGATTATTTATATATTTTAAAAACAACAAAGTTTCAATACAGTCTCAAAATAATTACACATTTAAATTGTGTTCATCGAAATCAATAGTAGTTTATAATGCAAACGTATTTTACCTAATTCTCCAGAAAATGTTAGAAACAACTGCCATGTTTTGTTTCCCACATCTACATGTAATTTATCTTAGCCCAAGATAAAATACAAAAATATTTTTTAAGTCAATAGGGTGTTAATCACAATATAGTTTTACTAGAGAAAATGTTATAAAGTTACTAAACTATTCAGAGGTATTCATCTAATGCATGCCAATAAAATAACTTACTTTTTAATATTACAATTACATACAAAATAAACAGAATCATAATATGTTTAAATTATGAATTTGAATTTTTTTAAACATGAAAAATACATTAAAGTTTTGAATAGGGAATATTTTAATTTTTTGCAAATCAAAAACCCACAGTAGTCTGCTTTATTTGATTTAAAAATTAAATTGAAAAGACATAAACAAGGTAAAGGTTAGCCTGACAGGACGTAACAAAACAGCGAATGTTTTGGCCAAGAGCCTTTTTCAATGGACGTATAATACACAAATAAAACGAATATAAAAAATAAAAACTTTGCTGCGGTGAAATACAAAGAATCGAAGAAAGTCTTTGGATTTCACTGCAGCAAAGTTTTTATTTTTATATTTGTTTTATTTGTATATTGTATGTCCATTGAAAAAGGCTCTTTGCTGAAACGTTCGCTGTTTTGTTAAGTCCTGTCAGGCT
Organism: Radix auricularia; assembly: GCA_002072015.1. Taxonomy (NCBI): domain Eukaryota; kingdom Metazoa; phylum Mollusca; class Gastropoda; family Lymnaeidae; genus Radix; species Radix auricularia. The sequence continues at coordinate 141,190 of MUZC01000455.1, read as the reverse complement.
AACCTTTACCTTGTTTACGTCTTTTCAACTTAATTTTTTTATAAGCCTGATTGCAGTCTCACCCCTCATCTTGTTTATTTGATTTATAATTATTGTGAAGATATTTTTTAAAATTATTTTTTAAAATAAAGTCAATTATAGCTTTGTTGGATTGAGTTCAGTGTATTTTGGGTGTGTCTAAAAATATTTTTTGGTGTGAAATATAAGAGAACAAGATTTTAAAATACTTCCTTGTTTTAAAAAAAAATTAAATAAATGATGGTGTAACAACTTAAGATATCAAAAGAAATGTCTAAAAAGAACATTATATTGATTTATGTATAGCTTGTAATAATGGCAAAAGCCTAAAGGGAGCAATGAAAATAAAGGTTTGTGCTTTTTTTAAAAAAAAGGATTTCAAATGGTACCAATACTTCATCAACAATAGAAAATTAACTCTGGTATCTGTCCACCTTGAACGCCAGTTCCATTAGTGCTGTCCGATGAGCACTGAAATTGGAAGGTAACTTTTCCACACTGAATTTCAGCAGACCCTTCTTGACCAAAATAACTCAATTCTTTACCCTCAAGAATCACACTTGCTGTATAAAATGTCTCTGGCTCTATCTGCACTGGACTTTCAAATAAAACTGGAAAAGTATTGCTTGAGCCATCTGACAGGAATTTTGTGGAGCAATGCCCCTCAATTAATCCATTCCTTTTTAATTCTATCTTGACTTTATACTCAGAAGCCGCATTGCTAGATCCATATAGCCCAAATCCAGCAATAAAAATTCTTCTGTCCACTGAAAACTGAATACTGTCACAGCGGCCACGATATCGCCATTGATTGCTACGATAAGCTGATGACTGAAACCTGTGAACTCTATACTGAGACAGTCCCTTTCTGTTTAGCTTGCTGAATGGTAACTTTGGTGACTGTTGTGCAGTGAAATAAAGAAAAAGATCATGGCACTCTTGTAATGTCAAGATACCTGTTTGAGCAGGACCATTTGCAAAGTCTTCGAGTGACATAGAAGGGAATCTAATGAGATGTATACATTCCCCTAGCACACGCCTCTGGTTCTGAGAAGTTGGGTTAAGGTCTTGCCTAATGCATTCTGTTTTTGCCCATCTACATACAGCATTAAATATGCTGAGTTCTTTTGTGTTTAGAGTTTCTCGAGACAAAATAGTTTCTAAAGTTCGCTTATCAATATCAGTAAAGCCTTCAGAAAGAAGTGACTCTTCAGCTTGTGCATCAATAACTTCCCAGCACCGCTGCATAAGTTCTACTTCTTCAAATAAACGACCTTGACTTAGAAGAACGCAAGCATTTTTAGCACTGAGACTAGTCTCAAGATAACGAACACAAGCTTTTGCAAGTTGAGGCACAATATATTTCTTTGCCACATACAGAGTTGCCAGAACTGTGTCAGCTTCAATCCAGATTTCATCACAGTATAAAAATCTAATTTTAAAAAAAGATAAAAAAAAACAAAAACAAGTTAAAACATCCATAAATCTATTTTTAAAACAAAAAGCTATTTATGGAAGATGCATGGTGATGCTAAAAAAAAAAAAGAAAAAACAAAAGATCTCCAACAATTGATCTGGAATATATTATAATCAATAAGAGTAAGAATTTTTAAAAAAATAGGAAACACAGAGTTAACGGATAACTTAAAATATTAAATATGAAGTCCCAATTAAAAAAAACTTTTTCTGTATGAAATATAATAAATAGCTAGGCATGGGAGAAGTAACAATAAAAATTATAAGAGAAGTGTACCGAAGTTTAACAACTTGGGTGTTCTTATAAAAAAAATGGCAATGAAAAGCAGCATTTGTATTGAAGTGATTTGAAGGACATTCAATTACAAAAAAACAAAAGCAGAGAGCTGGTTTAATATTGGCTTTTCTTTCCAAGTCATTATCTTCTGCTGTTATCAAATTAACAAATGAATTTTAAAATGCTGCTTAAATTTTAAACATCAAAGTTTTAAAAATTCTCAATAATGAATTGAAAAAAGCATATCTTTTTAAAAGTGTGATTTTACATAATTCCAAATTATTTTGTGTGCTATTAAAACAATAAAGGGTATTAGTTAATTTGTAACAAAAAATAATTAAAAACCAACCTTAATAAATTAAGAAAAGCAGTTGGTTCCACATCTGGTATGTTAATCTCCATGACTTTGACTTCTTCTGCAAGACCACCATATAGCATAGCATAGAAAACTGAACTCCCTGAACCAAGTATAAATTTATGACCAGGAATTCTCTTTTGATGACCTGCTACCCCAACAGTAAAAAATACATCAGCCATCAAAGGATTATTAAACATGACAGCATTTCTCTCATGGACACTATTTACTGATGCTTGCCAATTGTGATGTTCACTTAACTTGGCAGTTGGAAGTGCTGGTGTCTGAGGAGGAGAAGAGATGCGTCGTGGGGCTGATGTGGGTTGCCATGATATTGGTGAAGAATCTCTCTGACGAGCGGATATAGGCTGATTTGAATTAGCTGTATTATTACGAGACTGACTTGGTGGTATAAAATTTTGTGGAACTTCTTGGTTCATCTCTTCTTCATCTTTATCTTTTGCTGGTATGCATGACTTCATTTTGAGGGACAATTTTAATGCCAGATATTTGCCTAAAAGAGGAATAACATCAAATATTTTAATAAAGCATAAAAAATAGTAATTCCAACACTGAAAATTTGTATGATTATTTCGTCAAGTGCCAAGAGTAGCTGAAGGGAGATATTTAAAAAGGTTTTCTCTTATTTCATCTGATCTTTAACAGGCCCTCCTTCTATACAGAAGATTATTGCCTCCTACACTAATCCATGGTTTATGTCTAGTCTTGCATTATATTAATTTTAAATGTTGATAGAGTGTTGGTTTTTCAGATTTCACCACTTAAAAATCACTTTCAAAACCAAAATGTCTTTTCATATTGGTTAGTCAAATCAGCAATTTTCACAAGCCATTTAAGAATTACAACGAGCCATTTACTATGACTATAATTAAGGCGTGGATATTTTAAGGAATGGACATACAAGTAAGGCATTTTTCTTGGATCTCATTCTTATGGGTGCATCAAATTGATTTTAATAGCATTGACACTAACAGGTAAGTCATGAAAAGTCTTGGATTTTTTTAGAATAATCCAAAAAGCAGAAACGTCATACCAGTAATCACTATAATACTAATATTATGCCATAGCCATAACTTATAACACCAGAGTAATCATCCTACAAAAAAATTCACGTTGCCTTAAATCTTATAGGTGTTTATAATAAATTTTATATTAATGGTTAGCCTATATAAAAAGCTAACAACTTAGATATCAACTACAGGACCACATACGCCAGAGAATTTAAGTAAGACCCCTCTCTAATTTAAACAAATAATAAATGAGGTAAGACCACGAACACTCTGATTATTCATATTTTATGTATAGTATTATTATTATAGTATTCAATTTTTATTAGAACTAGAGCTTTAAATTTTGATAGTGTGTGGGCAACTTAGTTTAGTTTTCCTGGTTTGATCAAACGTCAAACAGCCATTCCATGCTTAAATTTGAATTCCAGAGGCAGAGGGGAAGGATGAGGATTTTTATATTTTTTTTTATATTTGTTCTTGCAAAAGGAATATCTGTGTCTAAGGCTAAGGGTTGTGTTTATTAATTTATTTAGATTATCTGTGTGTTGTATTTCCAAGTTAAAATGTATATCTTAGTTTAAAGTTTAGATACTTCATCATTCATTGAATTGTCAGTCATTTTTATTTATCATTTTAATAATTATCTGGTTGAAATCATGAATCATTGATCATACGTTTTTTATATATAATATTAATATTATTATAGTTTATAGAATGAAATGACAAGATTCCATCACCATCAGCCTTTCACTAATCACTTACTTTTCAAGTTAGCTAAATAATTTTAACGATTAAAATAGGCCTTATCTTATCTTATATGTTACAGACGCTCCTTCTGTACAGAAGATTATTGCGTCCTACGTATTTCTATGGTTTGTGTTTAGTCCTGTATTCTTACTAGAGTTTTAAAAGATGATAAAGTGGTGGCTTTCCTGGTTTCTTCAGGCAACCCATTCCACGCCCGAATACCGGACGGAAAGAAAGAAAACTTGTATGTGTTTGTTCTTGCATGGCATATGGAATAAGAAAGGTGTTTTTAGCTTTATGTCTGTTTGAGGGTTGTATTAGGTTATCTTTGTGTTGTATTTCTAAATTAGAATTAATTGCCTTATGTATAATTACTAATTTACTCTTGAGTCTCTTGGTTCTTCTATCCTCTAGTGTTTCAAGGTTTAATGATTTAAATTTAACTAACGGTGTTACTCTTGTCAGTTTTGAATATTCTCCAGTAATGAATCTGGCAGCTCTTTTTTGGATTTGCTCTAACTTATCAATATTTTCTTTGGTGGATGGGTCCCATACAGAAGATGCATATTCTAGACGATTCTAGTATAGGTCTCACCATGGTGAGGTAGCATTTTAGTTTTATATCTTTGTTACATTTGTAAAAGTTTCTTTTTATGAAGCCTAAGGTTTTGTTTGATTTTTTAATAACTTCATTGACATAATAATAGTACTAATAATAATAGTAATAGTTGACTGTTAAATTGTTGACCAACCTAGAAAGAGAAAACTAATTTCGGAAATGAATTTTGCAAATTTCTTTGCCACTTTGCCTTTACTTTTTAGCCTATTTGAGAATTAGTTTAAAACCAAAACCGATAGCACCATTCCTTTATAAGGATACGAGATGTAGATGACACTTTAAGACCAAAAGAAAAGAGGAATAAGAAATTTATAAGAATGTGTCTTAGTCTTAGCCTTTACAGACTGCTTGTTAGAGTTAATATAATATAGACTTAGACCTGTGTTTGAGTGGTTGATAAAGATCTTAACGTTTTAAAAGCAGTTATTGATCAATAAACTAAATTTTTATTATGTGGACAAATATATGCATTTTGAAATGCTCAATCACTATAATTACTAGTAAACTCGACTTTGTTTGATTATTTAAAAAAAAATAATTATAATAAATAAAATCCCATTGGAATCGATTTTAATAAATTCAGAATCGCTCTACCTCCCAAAACAATATTTACTTCCTTTCCATATATTTGTCCTTTCGGTTAAAAGAGTTTTGGATGGTAAGAGAGTGGGTGTGATAATGTCCGATATAGTAATTTAATTAATTTAAGCCATACAGGTTGAAGTGAACTGAATATACTCTAGACTTTAATACGGCTTGTAATTATGATTGATAGACGCAATTAACTTCTGTATAGAAAGAGCATCTTTAAAATATAAGATATATAAAGCTTTAAGTTTTGTGAAATGTTAAGAAACTGGATTGATAAAAACAAAATAGGCATTCTATTAATTAGTATAGTATATTAGTATTAGCAAACATTAAAAATAATGCCATCCTCCTGCCCTCCTGTAAAATAAATATAAATTAATTAATACAACACACCATTATCTACGACAACACTTATGACCATAAAATTTAAAACTCAATAGAAATGCAAAGCTAGACTTAACCTTTGGATAAGAGAAGGACCCATAGCCAGTGGCGTAGCTGGGGGGGGGGGCGGCGCGCGGTGGGGGGCGGTCCGCCCCAGGCGGCACTCATTCAGAGGGCGGCATTTGTGGGAATTTGAAAAGTAAAGCCATTTCCGACAACCGCCCTTTTTCTTTTTAAGGGGAAAATGAAAGTGAAAAAAAAATCTTAATTTCGAGTCTTAATTAACAGATTCATGAAACATTTGTTTGATTACATAGTAGTTGCTATAACTACCAAAAACCGATCAAAAATTTAAAATCGTTCAGGAAAGGTATTAGCAGTATACGTAACAGATATAAGATAACGACATAAAAACACCAACACATCACCGCTGGTCCGAATGTATGTACTATTAATATCGCTACGCAGTGGCGTCGTGAGGGGGGCGGGGTGCCGCCACGGGTGACACCATTTGGGGGGTGACACCAGTGTCTAAAATTGTACTGTGTTCGATTTTATGTCAGAAAAAAGACACATTTCTTTCAACCAGAAATAAATTTAGATTTACAATGACATACGTTAAAAGCGAAAACTTTTTATTAAAAAATATCACTTAATTTGCAATAATAAAACATTCCCAACACACAAACAAAAATAAAACAAATTATGAAGACAAAAAAAATAATAATAAACAGCCGCACCAGAGAGATCTTTAAAAAAGCCTGACATGAAAGAGGCGGTATGTTCTGTTTTAGCAAACTGTGCTTTGAAGTATTGACAACATGACGAATCCCATCCCCCTCTTCCCTCACACACAGAGAGGGTGGGGAAATAATACGATTTTTCTATTTTGAAAAAAATCAAATGATGGGTCTTATTTGTTGTCATTTTAGAGGAAAATTAAGAATTCAATGTCTTTGAGTTAATATTTTGTTTAAAAAAAATATTTGTTAAGACATGAAAGCATAGATATGCATGTTTATATATAAGTAGTCCTCCTGTTCATATGTCCCATACCCAGAGGCGTCACTAGGGTTGGTGTCACCCGGGGCGGTAGCTCATGGTGTCACCCGGGGCGGTAGCTCATGGTGTCACCCCCTCATGATTTAATCCATAGAACTCCTCCGTGTTTTTCAGTGCCAAATAACGGGAATATATAGAATTTTATGGTCTGTTGTCACCCCCTGATGGTGTCACTCAGGGCGGCCCACCCCCTCCGCACCCCCTAGCGACGCCACTGCCCATACCCATCAATTTTCACGCTTAGTTTAATTAAGTTTTGCGTTATCGCTTAGCAAATTTCAATAGGGAAAGATTAGAATTTTTGCGCCTTTGTCGGAAAAGTTAGTAGCGACGTTATTTTTTATTCTACATGGGGCACATTCACAGCTTTTGTTAAAATTCAATGAAGAAACAAGTGTAAATATCCAGAATATATCTCCCATCTCTCACACACAGCAAACAGACTTTAACAACATTATTCAACTCATTCATCTAATGTTAATAAAAGAAAAATATCAAACACTCCCTTAAAAAAATAAAAATAATTGACATTGGTGACTAGCCTTGGTGCATAACAAAGACTTTGATATCACTCGCCGACAACCTACAAAAAATAATTTGATGTCACGAACAAGCCGGTGTGATATTTTAATCAAAACATTGGGAGTTGTGTTGGAGGTGACAGAGTGTTGAAAGAAGGGTTTTGAAATAACAACTCAGTTTGCACTGTTTAGACGACACTGATTTCAGATGGCTTTCACGGCATTTTTGTGTAATGACCCAGTCAATAAATATTGTTTAAAGAAGCTCAGAGACCCACAGTTTCGGACTGTTCCTTAGTGTCATTCATGAAGTATTTGGAGAACTACCAAATTAATCAAGCTGTTACAAAGGAAAAATCTTATGACCATGAAGGCATACCAGTTTATAAAAGGAAGGATCAATAACCTAAGAGGCCAGCACCTTGGTGAAAATGTTCATTGTTCTGCAGAGGTTGTTAAAATGTTTTCAGGCTGAAAGGATGAAAACATGAGACCCATCCTCAAATTCGTTGAATGTCTTAGTTGGCAAGTAGATTCTCGATTTCTTGAAAGTGACTTGATGATATGGCGAATATTTGATTTGTAAGCGTTAGTCGACACGTCAAATTTTATTTTTGAGCAAGCAAAACTTTGTTCCATAGTTTCTAAATACAAAGTATTTTTAAAAGCTACGAAGACATTTTGCAGAAACTTAGATCAGTATCGTAATTTAAGATTTGTGCTTGAAGAAAAAAATAAAATGTGGGTTGATTCAGACTTTCGACGAGGTGATTCAGCTTGTCATGACTGAGGAATAATACAGCGACATTGCCACCCTGTTGGATATTTGTGCTAGATTCCTCGCATCGTGCGCTGTTTGCGAATGTGGATTTAGCCTACTGAATTCTTGAAAAGTAAAATCTAGAAATTCTTCTTCTTCTTCGTTCTCAATATTGAATATTGAGTTTTGCGTGCCACGAGTTTTGCGCCAATTGGCCCGTGGTCTCCGACTTCAGCCTGCTGTATTTTCTGGATTTGATTCCATAGCCTTTGGTAAGCCGAGACCATCTGCAAGGCAGCAGTTGTTTTTTTGGCAAGTGATGCAGCGTTCGCATGCCACGGCTAAGGGTTCCACGCATTACCCCGCCGCTTTTCACCCATTTGGAGCTGGGTGGGACTCGGGGACGCCCTAGGCCCCGGGAACAAGTCCTTGGCTTCCCATGGATTCGAACTCGTGCCACTCGACCACCGCGGCCCCAAATCTAGAAATAAGTTGGAAGAGTTACATTAAGACTTGTTTATGAGGATTAAATCTTGTCAAGATGATGGACATCAGATCAAACTTGGCTAAGTCTACAAAATATGGATCTCATTGAAAGACAGACGCCAGAATGCCCAAGAATGGATTAGCGGCATATGGGTATGTTGGCATTTTATTGCTTTATACATAAAAGATACCGCTGAACAGAAATATACATTTATAATTCTTGATTGTTTAATTATAATCTACTATATTATTTTGATTTAAACATTTTTTTCTAATAAGTATCGGTCCAATTGGTGCATGTATTTTTGTGAGATGTCAAAAATTTTGCACACTAAAAATGGTAAACTGTTAAACTTTGCACATGAGTTGTTATTTTTATTTTTAACAAAAACCGCAAACCTTAGAGAGAACATTGATTCCCACTTAGCTGTTTTGTGCTTACAAACGCGGGCCCATAAAGAATAATATTACGCGTCATTCCATATTTAAAAAAAAATGTTAACTTTTTTTTTCAAGGGGTAACGAATCGTTTTCCATATTGAAAATACATTTAAAAAAAAAACAAATTACACAGACTATTTGTGTAAGGAAACAATAAATTAAAGCTTTATTATCAACTAATACAAATAATGGTAGACGTTTCGGCTCATGCCTTCATCAGTACAAAAACAATTACATGTACTTACATATATATTAAAATTAAAACATATTAAAGTCTATGTGATAAAATGAAAAGAAATGAAAGACAAAAATAAACACGGACATAGAATATAAGAAAAAGGAGGAAGTTGAAGTATCTAAAGTAACAGTGAAAACCACAACGGGAAAACGATTTTGCAGTCATGTAAAATTGTGGATTTGGTTAATTCCATATGGAGCCAACGTACCAAATCGTTTTATGAGTCTATTTTCCATGTGGACTCTATCATGGGTATTGGTTGCATATAAAATACCAGTAACTACAATATCCAAAATGCCATCGTGGTCAACACTGTTAAAATGTTTAGACACAGGACACTGAGCCTGTTTATTTATATTGTACAGGTGTTCTCTAAACCGATCTCCAAGACGACGACCTGTCTCACCCACATAAATTTTTTTACATCTCTTGCAAATAATTGCATAAATCACGTTGCGACTGGTGCAAGTGAATCCATCTTTTATTAAGAATTGTTCAAGAGGGAAAGAAATTTTGTTAATTTCAACCACATATGGACAAGTATTGCAACGGTTACGGTTGCAACCTTTTGTTCCAATATGTGCTTTCATTGTGGGAAGGTGACTTCTTACAAGTATGTCTCTGAGGCTTTTATCTCTCCGGAAAGCAAAAAGAGGAGGTTTTTTGAAGACCTGCTGAGTTAGAGGGTCAGCCATAAGGATTGATCGGTTTTTGAGAATCACCTGGTGGGCCTTAAAATTATGGGGATGGAAAGTTAAAACAAATTTGCATCTATCACATTGATCGTGAACAGATGATGTAAATGTGTCCTGTCTGGTCATGCCTTTAATTCTATTGACAGCTGATGTTAAGATTGTTTCCGGGTATGACCTCCTTCTAAAAAAGTCCAGCATCTCATCACTTCTTATATTCTATGTCCGTGTTTATTTTTGTCTTTCATTTCTTTTCATTTTATCACATAGACTTTAATATGTTTTAATTTTAATATATATGTAAGTACATGTAATTGTTTTTGTACTGATGAAGGCATGAGCCGAAACGTCTACCATTATTTGTATTAGTTGATAATAAAGCTTTAATTTATTGTTTCCTTACACAAATAGTCTGTGTAATTTGTTTTTTTTTAATAAAAAAGCTTTATGCAGTCCTATTCTGTATGAAAATACATTGTATGTCATTATCTGCTTTTATGTTTCGAATACGTGGCGGAAAGAATACGCTGTGTTGTGTTGTAGGGCGAGGAAGATGCTTAGGAGTTAGTCTTGATATTTACTCTATTTTTGTTGTTTACACCTCTCTCTCTTCTTCCTTCTATCTCTCTACTGTTATATGTTTTTTATAAAAAAAAACTTTTCATGTGGTAAGGAATTGTTTTCTCTATTAAAAATACTTCACAAGAGAGGACCGAGAGGTGCTCATCTCAATGTGTGACAAAAAAGTGTAAAATTATGTTTGTTTTTTTGGCACTGGAAGACTGGGAGGAGTTCTTTGGATTAGGGGCCGTGCATTAATGACGTAACGTGCCTAGGGGGGAGGGTGTCACGCATATGTGACGATGTGTGACGAGAGGGAGGAATTTGTTTTAAAAATAAAAAAAACGCGCACCTTTAAATAAAAGTTCCACTTAAATATTTGATTGCTTAAAATTTATTTAATGATGTTTTCAATGGCTTCAGGTGTGTTACGATATTAGACTGCAGACTTATATTTAATACATATTTAAATGACAAAAAATATTTTTCCACATTATAATTTTCACTTAGAAGATGGTTTTTTTTCCTTCTTTTTTTTCGGGGGGGGGGTCTATGGTGGGGGAGTAAAAATCGGCAACCTCGCGTGACGTCATTTATGGACGCCCCCTTATGTCGTGAAGGGGTGACACCATGAGCTATCGCCCCGGGTGACACCAACCCTAGTGACGCCTCTGTAGCCACGACAGATTTTGCGTGGAATTTTGACATGTGCAGAATGATGCGCTAATTATACGTACATGACATCGTGGTTCAAATATTGTGTTTACTGTTTAACTCACAAGTAGTAATTTATATTACTGTTTCAGTTTTCAAAAATATTGTAAGGTAACTAATTAAAATTAAATGTATTTTGTTTTTATTGCATTAAAGCAGCACGAATAGCTTGTCTTTTTCATTAAAATACTTTTCTCCATTAAAAATCCTACGCCTTTCCTTATCTTAGATATACAGACGCTCCTTCTATGCAGAAGATAATTGCGTCCACAGACCATGAGAGATGATCTGTTGGCAAGTGATGCAGCGGTCACAGGCTATAGGGGTTCCACGCATTACCCCAGCCGCCTAACTATTGTCTAGTTAGGTACCCATTCGGAGCTGGGTGACTCGGGGACTCCTCAGGCCGCGAGAACAAATCCTCACCTTCGTGTGGATTCGAACCCGTGACCATCGGTATGACAGTCGAGAGCGCTACCTCTCGACCACCACGTCCCAAGTAAAGTAATGTGTAAATAATTTGAATTCGTCTATTTTGTGGAAAATTACTAAGATTTAAGGCAATACCTCAAAGTATTCAAAGTATTCAAATTTGTCTGTCAATAAACACCACAATAACATAAATAATTTTGAAAAAGACATACTTAAGCATTTCAAACATCTTGGAAAAAATGACATCTGTAGTAACTAGTAAAATGAGATTAGATGCTGGAATTTTACTCAGGTCAATTCAATCTTTTTGTTTTCTATATGGTATCTCAATTCATGGGAACCCATCTTTTTGTAAATGAATGCAAGCCCATTTCATGGAACAAAGAGATGTGCATTTGTGCGTATACAGAGCGCTGTTATAGAGAGTTGGAGATATCAAGAAAACGCAGAGTTAGAATTATAAAAAATATGAGTATGGAAAATTCAGACAACGTGTTTCTATCTTTAGAGCAAGAGGTACATCGAGAAATATTTTTTTATTCATAGATGTAACTATAAAAGACAAGAAAAGAACGCGCTCATGAGTAACATATCCTTGCAAGAAAATGTTCGTGTATAATACCATGTAACCTACTAAATGAAGAATTTGAACATCAAATATATTTCTTTATTAACATTGATAAAAAACAGTTTGACATTGAAAGAGAAAGGATCAAGGTTTTTATGACTGTACACAGGGCTGGTCTTAGCAATTGCGGAGCCCTATGCAGCTTAGTATGTGAACAGAATTTAGCGGGGCCCGGTTTGAGCATGTTTTAAATCATTTTTTCCCATTTAAACACGTTTTTAGCGTAAGGCTGCACTCTAATATCGTTACACGCATAATGACAATGTCATTAAATGGTATCGGTAATCATATATTTTAGTGGAGTTTTTATTTAAAGTTGCACGTTTTTAATGACGTCAAATATGTGACTCCCTTCTGCCCCCCGTGCGTTATGTCATTTATGGGTGTCCCCTAAAAGGGCGACATGTTTGAGACTGCGGCAAAAGCTCTAGCTACGCCACTGCCCATAGCCGCAATTTTCGTATAGAAGGAGCTGTAATGTATGATTATGATGCACATTTTGAAAATTTAAGGCCTTCTTATCTGATAATATCATAGCATTATGGTCTAAGGACTAGTGACCTTTATATTGAAAGAATTAGGAGACAATTATCAACGCAATGATTTTAATGATCGTGATACATTGTGATATAGATAATAAATTACCAAATTATTTTAATTTAATAGCGTGCCAGATAAGAGACAATACAGTGGGCGTGGGCCGCAAAATCATGTTGTAAATATTTAGAGTGTTGTGCAACGTTACAATAGAAAAACAGCCAACAAATTAATTACCAAACCAGTTACAGCTCCAAAAGCATTCAATTAAAAGCCCAGTGACGCCTCTGATCAGTGGTAAATTTAATAAGTTTTCCTTCCCTGTAAATTTTGTTTTTCAGCAAATTGCGTGTTATTCAATTATCTCTAACTATAGTTCAAGTGACGCACCATCAAGAATACAATTATTCAGATTCTCAAACTTAGAAATATGTCTTCAAATTCTGCCAAGATCTGAAAATCTCTCTTTTTCACGAATCCCCTTTTTCCCCCGAGGTTGGGAATATTAACATATAGCTCTTGAAAGCGGTGACAATGTTAATAGTTTTCTGCTTCCAGCTGTTCTTCAATTAAAGACAAATGACTTAAATCCTAGATAAAAAGATTGAAATGAAGAAATTGTATTAAAACATGTGAACGTTTCTAATGTTAAAACTTCAAATTCCATAATAAATTTAGTCTTCTGATATAAATGCTACTGAGCTGAAAAACACAGGGGCTAAGGTAGTGTACGAACATGACACTAATGTGATGGTAGATATAATTGATTCAAGTTTGGTTTCAACGTAAGTAAACTACTGGGGGATATAAAAACTGTTGGGGTGCTTACATGATGTATTCTTCCAATTTGCAAAGCATCATTATCTTAATTTGTAAGTTTTTTTTTCTTGTTGTTGTTGCCATAAACAAAATCAATGAACTTTATTGCCTATCTAATGGATTTTTACTTGGCAAACATAAATATAAAAGTAGCCACTCATGAATAAGTTCTCAACATTACCAAAGTTGTTTGCAAAGGGAAGTAATCAGAAATCGGATTTAAAAGAGTATTAATAATTAATAAAAGAATAACAATTCGTTGTAAAAGAAAACAAAATGGCAAGAAGTTCTTGTTAGAATTGACATTATTCAATCCAGGAAGAATTGTGGCTTTTTTAGGTCACGTAGAGAAAAACACTGTTGCAAATAAATGCAATATTCTGGAACCAATGAATTTGCTTGAAAAGTACGATCGAGTACTCAGAGAGCATCATCTAAAAAATGGTCACTACTTACTATCTCAAATACGAACTGAGTTCATAGAAAGTTTAGGAGAGATCGTGAAAAATAATCTTTCAGGAAAAAGATACCGAATCTCGTTCAAGCTATTTCATATTTTTCACATAAGGATCAAACAAGTCTAGTTGTGTGATATAGTAAAGATTGGAAAAAAAAAGTAGTCATTGTAGAATTTTTCAAAACCTTTATAGAAGCAAAATTGAATCTGCATACGACATATCTGAAGTGATTTCAAATAAATGATGTTCTTAAAATAATGGACTGCAGAGGCGGGTCTCAAAGTGTGTTAATTTTTCTAGCTGGAAAGCATACAGTAATTAAATAAAGATGCCAAAACATAAAATTATAATGCCTAAAATTATATAACTAAATCGAACGCTGCTCTCAACTGTCTTAAACCATGCAAAGTTTTAAGGTAGTTTCTGTAAAAATAAAAGAAAAATTAAGGAAAGAATAATTTCGATAAATGATAAATACACAAAGTTTGACTAATTTGTAGCTATTATTTGCTATTGCGCATGACATGACTGACAACTTTGGTACATGAAATGTTGTGCCATGAGGACAAACAGAAAACGTCAATTTTATCCAAGAAACGAAAACTTTTCTGTTCATTTCTAACATTAAAATGTATAGTGTCCTTATTAATACTTCGTAATAAAAACTTTGTTTGCGCCCTACTTATTTTTTGCGCCCAGCGCGACACACCGGCTACGCCACTGAGTATTTGTATTTCAGGGAAACGAGGATGACAATTCATGGAAAGTGACAAACCAATCAGAGCCGTCTTTACACCATTTTGGGCCTCTGGGCAAAGAAAGAGTGCGCCCCCCCCCCTGTAGGATTAAAAAATAAATTTAAATTATATAAATTAGCATATTCCCATGGGGCCCCTATGCCTGTGGGCCTAGGGCAAATGCCTAACGGGCCTATGCGTGAAGACGGCCCTAAACACAAAGCCTGAAATAAGAGAGAACATTCCTACTGAACCCTGAGAATCGTCAATTTCTTTAAAAAAAATCTTTTCATCGACATACCTTGGAAATTACTGAAGTCTCGATTGGCTGCCTACATCAACACTTTATCTTCCTCGTTTTAAGCCTAAGGCGCCCACCCTCTTCAGGAAACTTGTCACAACTGCGACCATCTCGAATGACGCCCACATAATCAGAGGTGCACCAACGTTGTCGTAAGGCACATACCTTGCCATGTGGACCTTTTAAGAAAAGAACAAGCTGTCAAGGGCAACAATGTTAATCGGGGCAATATTTATTATAAATTTTAGAGAATTTGTGCTGCGACTGGAATGTAACCCTACACGTTGCTTTTGGTCAAATTTCTTGATAGAAAAGAAAGTGTAATTCTTGGTCGTGAATTTTCTTGGTGCACTCAAAACTAGACTATGCAAACATATTTAGTCTAGTAGTCTACGCGTATTTTGATAACTTTTAAGAGGTACTTCAATAAACACATAATTGTTTCAATAAATATTAAATAATAACTTTATGAATAAAGTCAAATATTAACTCAGTATCTAGAACTAGGTTTGGTCAAGTGATCTGTTAGTAGAGCAGTGGCGTCACTAGGGGGTGCGGTGGGGGCGGACCGCCCCGGGTGACACCATCAGTGGGTGACACCAGAATGTAAAATTCCATATATTCCCGTTGCTTGGCACCGGAAAACTCGTAGGAGTTCTATGGTTTAAGTCGTGAGGGGGCGACACCATGAGCTACCGCCCCGGGTGACACCAACCATAGTGACGCCTCTGTAGTAGAGACAGTAGAGTTATATAAAGTTAAGATTTCGTCTTGCTTAGCGAAGGCACGATACTGTTGTAGTGTAGCCAAGGACATCAGTGGAGCGAGACAAGTTTGGCGGATATGATGTGGTGTGTTTTGAACTGACAACAAAAATAAACCAAAAACATTTTCATAACAGATCTCGAATTTCGCTCTCTTGACTTTTAGATAAAATACACATACACAAGTTGTAAAAAAAAAAAAAAAAAAAAAGATAGAACTTTGCCAATGCTAAATTAAAAATTATAAACCTTACGCCTTACAGGTGTGTGTGTGTATGTATGAGAGAGAGAGAGAAAGAGAAGAGAGAGAGAGAGAGAGAGAGAGAGAAAGAGAGAGAGAGAAAGAGAAGAGAGAGAGAGGAAACAAGAATCTTCCTCCACTGTGGAGAGTAATTTTAAATTATGTATATAATTTTAGAATTTCAATTGAATCCCTAGATTCACTTTTGACCCATGCTGTGTGTAAACCGTATTGCCTTAGAAATAACTTTGCATGTGTCGGATTTAGCTCATAGTCCTATGTTTGAGAACCCTGCATACAAAAAATAACATGCTGTACACTACAACGTTCTTTGTCATCGTAACAAATGACAAGGAGATGATTGTATCGTTAAATGGGGTCACTAGGTCATAACAAAACGTTAGACAAAAAGCTTTTCCGAACGCATCGATTCAGTTTAACTTATTACTTCATGATGAGCTAACTTATTTCAAAAATTACAGTGTCCGTCTCATAAAAGTATTAGATATGCAATGTGACTGGGTGTGCTTTATATTGCATATGCACGTGAAGGGGGGTCCCTTGAGTCTTGAGGGTTTTATCAGGAATTAGCAGCTGTTAAATGGTAGCAGGCAGGTAGGAGACGTGGATAGGGTTCACATCAACACAGCGCGCGAACGGCAAGTCGTGTGTAAAGATGATTAAGCGTGCGGAATTGATTTACACGTGAAAAATGGATCAGCTGAGTTATGAGAGAGGTTTTACTGCATACATCTTGGTTAGAGTAGCTCAATGTTTTATGTGATCAATTTAATAACAACTTTTACGTTCAGGGAGAGGATAAGTCACACTGTTTGAGAAGCACTGCTACACACTGTGGGGGGGGGGGGGTTTATGGAACGGGGACGATTCTAGGAACTTGGTTTGTTACAGGAAAGCCCAGAACTAGCATTGACTGACTGACTCACGGAAAGCGTCGCCAGAAAAACAAGTAGCTGAACTCTGCACCACTTACGCCATGGCCGGAATCTACATAACGTGTGAGTAGGGATGCGTTTTGTCACTGAGTAAAGTAAAGCTTTTAGTACAAGGACGTGCGTTTGTAAACAAAGAAACTAGTACTGGTATGAGCCGTGTTAAGTCTTAGTGTAATGTGTTATATATAATTGTTGCAACCAGGATATTCGTGCAGATCATAATATGGAAATCGACTTTATTGTTAAAAAAGAATATGTTATAGTTATTGTTTTAGTAGTTAGGCGATATATTTGAGAAAACGCACAAATGATAAACTGAATTTTTGTTTGGAGATAGGCATTACTTTCTTATTCTTGGAATAATAAAAGAACAATTTAGTGTATTGAAAATGTTAGTTAGTTGCGTAATCATGCCTCTAGGCCTAGGCACTTTGCATTTTGGGCCCCCAGCCATCTCGAAACTTCCACTACTGGGGCACTAGGCCAGGGCCTTTTAAGCCTAGGCAGAAATCCGGCTCTATGTGTATTAGTATTAATAACATTAATTTAACGTTACGGCTTTTTCATCACAAATAAAAAGAATGCTTGACTAATAGTGCATAACTTAACAGCCTACTAATTAGATGCATGGCGTGAGTCATGGACTCCAACCCTCTACTTTAAATCATACTAGCTAATTACCCGCGCTTTGCAGCGGTAATTTAAGATTTCAGATAGCGTTTCGAACCGGTAAACACTAATTCAATATCCCTTTGATTTCAATCTATATCATGATGGATATGCTAAATATATTAACTAAACCGTCTTGTAACAGACGTTAGAAGTTCATAACCCCATTGGATATTGTATTACTTTTTAAAATCACATTTGGTCAATAATTTATCCATTTACTCAATAGACACTTTTAAAATTACCCTTTATATAACTAATGTTCAAATGGCATACGGGTCTCCAGCCCTAAAATGATTTTACTATTAAAAATTAAAACTATTTTAAAAAACTAAAATTTGGGTCGGGGGCCCTATGAGTGCAAATTGTATAGTTCAAAACAACAGCTTATTTCCATTTGGATCATGATGAATTGATTTGTTAGTCCAAATTTGATTTAAAAAATGTTTAAAATGTTTTAAACGTTACCGAAAAAGAGATTAGGGGCCAAGGGCCACAAAAGATTGAAAAATATAATTTTATTGACCAAACTAATTTTAACATAGGCCTTCAAATTTTTATCTTCCAAGTTTTGTAAAAATGCATTTACAGGGTATCCAAAGTTTTTTTATTTGTAATTTAGCTAACATAAGGTGAAAAAACTGCAATTGAGTGATAAGTTTGCCTGCTACCATCCCAAATATGCATGCGTCTACCTGCACAGGATGTTGAAGAATTTGTGATGATTAACTTTGTGTTTAAGAAAAGAATACATGTGGATCCCCGTCTCCCATTGAGTGGCAATTTAAATATTTATTTTCGCTTGTTACCAGCGCGGATGTATACTCAACAGTTTCATTAAAGTTTCATGCTTCTAACTACATGGGGAATTGGAAAATTAGTGATGATTCCGTTTTATATCCGAAAAAATACATTGAGGCCCCCGGCTCCCAGTGAGTGATACTTAAGATATTCTTTGCCTGTTACCATTTCGGGAGTGTACTAAAAAAATTCCCAAATTCTCATGTTTTTACCTAAACGTGAAAAGGAAAAATAGCAATATTCAGTAAAAGGATTAAAAAAAATTGGGCCCCCCGGCCCCCATGAAAGTTAATTATAATTTTTTTTAAATTCCTATAATCGTGGCAAGAGGCTATTCAACAACTTACCAAAGTTTCATGCTTCTACCTACACGAAAAATTGGAGGATTAGGGATGAGTAAATTTTTAAAATAAGAAAAAAAACATATGGGCCCCCCGCCCCCAGTAAGTGAGAATTTAAATATTATTTTCATCTGTTACCATCATGGACGTGTACTGAATAACTGCCCAAATTGTCATGTTTTTATCTACACTGGAAAAAGGAGAATTAGTGATTTTCAGTTTATATAAAGGTAACATAAGGAAAAAAAACTTCATTTGGGTCCCCAGCCCACAGGAAGTGAGAATTTAAATATTATATTCATTTGTTACCATCGTGGAACTGTACTGAACAACTACCCAAAGTTTCATCCTTCTGCCTCCGCGGGAAAAAGGATAATTAGTGATTCTCATATTTTATTTAGTCCTTGTAATGGAAAAAAAACGCTTTTGGGCCCCCGGCACCAATGAGTGTGATATTTAAAATTATTTCCCACCAAAAATGGTCACAATAGGCTACTCAATAATTTTGCAAAGTTTCATGCTTCTGCCTACGCGGGAAATAGGATACTTAGTGATTTTCATATTTTAAGTAGCCCATGTAAGAGAAAAATACATTTTTGGGCCCCCGGCCCCCATGAGTGTGAATTTTAAACTTATTTTCCGCTAATTATTGTCACAATGGGCTACTCAACAACTTTGCAAAGTTTCATGCCTCTACCCACACGGGAAATCGGAGAATAAGTGATGAGTCAGTTTTTATATAAGGAAAAATACATTGGATTCGTGAGCCCATCAGATATGGGAACAGATCAAGGAAATGAATTGAACCGAGAATGGGGTCCCTTTTTGCAATGAGATCATATTTGTGTATTCTATGTAATCGAAATATGGGATTATATCGGGGAAAATGGTTAAAAAAATAATGGGATTCCATTAGAAAATGAGATCATAATTAATAGTGAAAGGGATTCAATGCAGATGCTATGCCAAAGTGCGACGGGATAATACAGATGTATGGAATCATATCGGGTATGGGTGTCAAGCAAAGAAAGGGATACCAATATGTAACGGGATTTTACTTTCTGGGATACAAATGGTATCCATGATGCAGGCTCAGGAAATAACAGGTATGTTAGCTATAAAATGTAAATATTTTATAACAAAATTGCTCCACTTACGCGTGATTTAAAATTAATCAAAATGCTATAAGTAAATAGAAATATTGGTCACAGACTCAAAATTGTTGGACGCTTCAGTATACTTGATTTCATTTTATTATTATTTGGCTGTTTTGCTTAACAATTTTATTATATTATAAGAACATTTTATTTATTTCCTTTTAAAATTTTATATTATAAAAAAAATATTGCCATTTATTTATACTTTATACATTTAAATGTATAATGTATGTCACCAATGATAAACAAAGCAGAAGGTCATCTCTAATAAAGTTACAAATTTAACAACACGAAGATATGACTTGCACGTCACTGTGCTATAATTTAGTATAATACACGTTTTACTATTATTATTAGCCTACTAATTTAGTATGAAAAAAAAATAATAAAATCCCCTAACAAGTCGAATAGACTGAACACTATAAATAGATATTTTTTCAAAATTAAAACGTAAATTTATTTCAATAGTAGCCTATACTTATCGATCTAAGAAGTAAACTTAGTTTATGCGAATTTATATAGATTCCTGAGCCCTATAAAGTACGTCACCTCCAGAGGGGGAGAGGGGGTGTAAGAAAGTATGACAGGGGGAAGTGGGTGTCCATCATGTGTGACGTCACAGTGTTTTATAATTTTAATTATTTATCTTATCTTAGATATACAGACGCTCCTTCTATGCAGAAGATAATTGCGTCCACAGACCATGAGAGATGATCTGTTGGCAAGTGATGCAGCGGTCACAGGCCACGGCTATAGGGGTTCCACGCATTACCCCAGCCGCCTAACTATTGTCTAGTTAGGTACCCATTCAGAGCTGGGTGACTCGGGGACTCCTCAGGCCCCGAGAACAAATCCTCACTTTCGTGTGGATTCGAACTCGTGACCATCAGTGTGACAGTCGAGAGCGCTACCTCTCGACCACCACGTCCCATTTGTTAATAAAAATATTTTTATGTTTGAAAGTGTGACGTAATTTGGGGGGGGGGTCCAAGATTTATGACAGGGGGAGGGGGAATTAAAAATTGTCAAAAATAGCGTTACGTACATTTTGGACGGTCTGTTTATAAATTACTTTCTACGTAATTTCATTAAAGCAAAAGGATTTATCGTTGAGTCAAAGTCAACGTTCTCAGCTAGATCATGTGATTTTTTTTTTTAAATTAATGCCAATTCAGACAGACGTTCGTTTGTCATTTTGTTGAGCGCAAATAATTTTTGATGATTTTCAATTATTGCTACCACGAAGATCGTATGCCAGTCCTCTACATCGCTTTTGTAGTTCCGTTAAAATCTTCTCAGCAAATGCAGCAGCGTGGCTGTTTACCAAAGTATGAAAGCCTAAAAATCTTTCCACATGTTCTGATTTTTAAAACTGAGCGTAAAGAAACTGATATCATGTCAATTTTAGATATATCAATGATTGAATCAATAATTAGAGAAAATAAATATGAAGACTTAACTTCGTTATCAATTGTCGCCGATAATTCAGAAGCAAGTGATTGAATAAAAATCAATTTGCACATCATGACTGAAATAAAGTTAATTTTCTTTTCAAATTTTAGATGACTGTCCAAAGTGGAATCATATTTGGGTGATAAAAATAACATTTTACATAAAAAGTTCCAGTATTTCTACAACTATCATCACTAAAGCAAGAATTTTCTCTGTATCCTCTGAATGGCTAACCATGTTTTGCTAATAACAACGTCACGTCTATAATTTATTTGAATTATTCTCTATTCTTTTCCACGTGGCGACGCTCCTGACTGATCAAACCAGATATTACAGTTTTGAAATAGGAGATTTAGCAAGCCAATATTATCGTATTGCAGTTTAGTGTTGATTAGAAATTTCGTGTTTAGCAATATTTTTTTCTGCTCTAGTGATATCTTTTTAGTGTTCATCGAAGGCGTCTTAAGGAGGGCGCCATTTTAGACCAAACAGGGGCGGGGGGGGGGGGGGNNNGGGGGGGCTATAGCTAAATCCGCCACTGCGTATGCGGGAACAAACACATACAAAGTCTCGTTCTTCCCGTGTTGTAGGGGAGAACGGGGCAAGATGACTACGTTAACAATTGAATTTGTTTATTACTTTATTTTTAAGGATAGTAAAATTAATTTTACATGAACTGTTAGATTAGCCATTTGTTGCATTAAATATATTACAATTTAATTATTTAAATGAAAGAAATAAAGGATAATTTCATTTTTCCACAACCATATCAAATTTTCATCTTGCCCCAGTACCGGGGCAAGATGATTTTGACCTTGGGGCAAGATGGCAACACTAAAACTAAAAAGAAGTTGAACAATTTTTTTTATTATTGTTACATTGTTTAACAATTGATACGTTTTGCAGCTAACAATAGTCACAAATAAATATGCCATTTTCATAATTGGAACATTCCTCATGCCACCACTCTTGGCATTTACAATTTACAGCACTGGATCCATTCTTCTGTTGGGGGGTCACAATATTCCTCTTCGCAGGCAGGACATCTTATAACTACACCCTTTGAAGTTGATGCGACTGGACTGTTTGATCTGGCCATTATAGACTTAGGCCCGCAGGAATTTAGTTTTAGTTTTTTTACTACCTGTTTAGCTTCACGAGCTTCTTTTCTCTGTTTTTTTAAACTTTCCTGTTCTTCCTTTTGCCTTTCCCTTTCTTGTAACATTTCTTTGAC
>MUZC01000455.1:101833-117992 GCA_002072015.1 Radix auricularia | reverse complement strand
GAAGAGTAGCTTCAGGTACATTAAACGCATTTGCAGCAGCCAAGCAGCTCATACGTCCTTCTTTAATATTTTTTAGAGCAGTGGCCATAGATTCTTTGTTCCATTCACCTCTTGAGGATTTCTTCTTATAGTGTCTAACCATATCTGAAATATATATATTATTATTTAACATTTGTACTTAAATATTAATGAAATTGAAATAACTATAAAAATTATATTATGCCTTTAATTTAAAGTTAAAACTAAATTTAAAAATACCATAATTCATTTAGTGTATATCATGTATATTTTTATAGTTCAAAAGCTGGATAAAAACAATTAATTTCAAATTATTGCTAGCAGAAATAACACAATCTCGAGCTATAACTATAATAATAAGCAAACAACTAAATTAATAATTTAAAAAATAATTATTAAAACATACATAGTAGACTATAGATAGTTAACAAATCTGTAATATGTCTAATGTCTCCAGGAGTGATTTAATCCGAAAACGAGATAAACTGAAATATTGATAATTATAATTAGTTTTTATAAATTCCAAAACACGGAAGAAAATGTCGAGCTCGTCATCTTGCCCCCGTCCTCTTGCCCCGAACTGTCTGTTTTGTAATATTATTTTTTATTGCCATGAAGGAAGGCGATTACGTGACATTTATTCATGTTAATAGATAGTATTATAATTAATTAAATCATAAATATGAAAGATAGACGAAATATCTTACCTGTTTCGCCAGCAGAGCTTATTTAATGATACATACAAATTTTAACGTGTCAGCGGTAAATAAACAAAGCTTCATAACTTTAACAAAAATGGCGGTTTCGGCGTTTCTTCCACTGTTATTAAACGAGCGGCTGATAAGGGAGCATGCATTGTTTTGTTTGTGCTGCCACCTATTGAGAAACTGAAAAATTAGGACGTTTTTCATCTTGCCCCGCTCGTCATCTTGCCCCGTTCTCCCCTATTCAAACGTGGAAACGGTTTTCTGATCAAAGCAGGAAAATCAACATTCTAACAACATTTAAAACTCTTATCAGAATACAAGCCTAGACATAAACCATGGATAAGCGTTGGGCGCAATAATGTTCTGTACAGAAAGAGCTTCTTTAAAAAGATGAGAAAACATATGCCCACCTCTGTTTGCACGGGCACGCAAATATTATCCACACAATTATTGTTTTCGTTGCCCGAGTAGGAATCTTAACCTAGTGTTGAAAATAAAGAAACCATTTTACACAGCCAGGTTAACGGAATAATTACATGGTCGTATTTATATTACCACTGAACACAGTTCATTTTGAATATATTTTAGTTTTAAGGAAGCCAGGTCTTCAAATGAGAGTGGTGGAATATAAAAAGTTTGAATGTGGTGGAGCAAGGCGTACATCGCTACTACTGACCACCGTCCAGACATGTCATTTGTGTGTGTCTACTCTTATTAGAGGCATATGGACCTGAATGTCGATAATACACAGTTAACCTCAAAGGTTCTTATGTTGCTAACTTTAATTGTACATGTGAACGTAATTTTAAAGAAAGGATTAATAAAAAGGTTCGTTGAGTTCCGGTTAAGAAAAACCATTTTATAATTATAAATGAAATTTATTCGTTGAATGGGAAATGAAAAGTCCAAAATTATTTATATATATTTTGAGCTGGTTTAAGAAGTTTTGAGAATCACTTTCGGATCTATTACTGATGTCACGAGGAAGTTTGTCACTCATTGAAACAGTGCGTTATTTCCTCAAACATCCTGATAGTTTGGATAGCAATGGTTGGTGAAATGGTGGACAAGTTTCATTCTATAATTAGCATTAGTGTCACATAGTCACTCATAAAGACAACACTGAGCGGAAAAGATAAATAACAGTGTCGCGGGAATGTGTGCCTAAGACTAACACTAGTACCAATCACCCAGTGGTCGATACAGAAGGACAGTTGAGTAAGTTGTTCAGTGCACTGGTGGTTTAAATTTAAATTCACATTTTGTTCTGTGTTTTATAATTTATTCTCTTGGGTGAATTAAAAAGTGTTGTATATTTAAAGGTGTTGAATAAGCCGATACAATTTTAAATTGGATTTTTTAAAATTATTTTTTTAAATCTTAAATAAGATGATTGTCAAATACAATTCAATGTAATAGTTATTTTAAATGCATGGGGAGTAATCATTTTATCTTATCTTAGATATACAGACGCTCCTTCTATGCAGAAGATAATTGCGTCCACAGACCATGAGAGATGATCTGTTGGCAAGTGATGCAGCGGTCACAGGCCACGGCTATAGGGGTTCCACGCATTACCCCAGCCGCCTAACTATTGTCTAGTTAGGTACCCATTCGGAGCTGGGTGACTCGGGGACTCCTCAGGCCCCGAGAACAAATCCTCACTTTCGTGTGGATTCGAACTCGTGACCATCAGTGTGACAGTCGAGAGCGCTACCTCGACCACCACGTCTTGAGACCAGGGGTTATAATCAATTAAAAATAAAACCCGTAACCCAAAATAAAAGTCATGTTTTAAGTAGAGCATTAAAAAAAATTATTTTTCAAGTCTTTGACTTTGGTCAACGATGTTATTAAGCTTTTTTGAAAATAACTCACGAACTTGTCAATGCTGGTCATGGGCTGTCCTTAAATGACGTCACGCAACTAAAAATAAAAATAAAAAAAAAAACGTTGTGACGAGGGGAAAGGGGGGGGGGGGTGTTTCAGAAGTTACACAAAAAACGCGCAAATTTAAATAAATGTTCCACTTTAATATTTGATTCTTCACAATTTATTTAATGACGTTTTACATGACTTTACGCCTTACATACTTAAATGACAAAAAAGTGTTTTGAAACATGCTCGTATGGACTATTAGAAAACACGGCTTTTGGGGCTGGGGCGGTCAACGCTTTGTGACAAAATGTAAGGGAGAGGGTGAAAATTCGGCCTACATCGTGTACGTCATTTATGGACGGACCCTTATCACGTATGAAATGATGTTTGTCTGCAGCATTGCACTTAAGAGCAGCTTATTGTAATTCTGGGCATGAAATACGAGTTTACGACATTGTTTATTAGGGTGGTTGTATTGGGTAAAACAGACGCCGTTGAGATCGGTACTTAAAGGTCTGATATGTTATCAGCTTGCCTAGTATGCTTGCCTATAGACGCGGTGAATCAATGCAGTACTGCTTAGGCTTAACTATAATTATTTGATATGTGTGAAGGGCTTCTCAAAGTCTATGAAAAATGACAGAGCAACTTATATAGTTACTATATAAATGTAAAGAATACTTGGTGATGGTCAAATAGTCAGGGGATTGTTTGACAGGTTAACCATCTCTCCTATTGCCCGCCACCCCTCCCAATTTTAAAAAAAAAATTCCCCCGACAAACCATCCTCAAAAAATAATTCCTGAAGAAAAACGAATGCAATATTCGCAGCTTTGGGTTTCCACTGCCTCTGTACTTATTTTTTACAATGAAAACAATCCATGCTGAGTACATAATGTAAACCAAAGAAAACGTTGGGGGGGGGGGTGTGAAAAACTTCTCCATTGTGTTTTATATTGTGGTTGAACACAGACCGATGAAAAAAATATTTCTTCCACTTTTCGCGACCATGATCAATGATATTATCCTAAAACTAAAATAAATCTATTTCCTAATGTTGCTATCCAATTTAAAACAATACATTTACGATCATGTTTCATTTTGCCCAAACTTTCACCAGTTTCAGCTTGTGATGTCATCCGAGATTTACCTGCTTGTTTCACTTAAGTCTTTGCTTTGCCTTTGGCTACTGTACATATCTGAATAACCGAAACAGTTAAAGGCAGTGTTAATAATTGTATCTGGAGGAAGAGTGTGTCTGGTCGTTTCACAGAAATCATATCGCTTGAACTGGAACATGACTGGCACTGGCGTCACCCAGTGTGGTAGCTCATAGTGTCACCCACTCACAACGTACTCCATTGACCTCATCAGTACATAAATTGACAATTTGGTGCCACCCAATGTTCCCTCTAAGGTTTGTTGGTCATTGCGCAAAGTTAAAAAAATCGTTGCCCAGCATTCATTTTTTATGTAATATTTTTTTTAAAATGCTACGCGATAACTCTAAACTGCTGCGCGGCGTCGGTCAGATATATGCGTGGCAGCGCAGCTTAAAGGGAACATTGGGGCCACCCCTTTGTGATGGTGTCACCCGGTGCGGCCCGCACCACCCGCACACCTCTAATGATGCCTCTGATGACTGGACCAATTCTTAAAAAACTGTTCTATCATCTACTGATGTGGGGAGTGGGGTGGTAACTGCCAATGGCCTTTCAGTAGCATTTTGACTGATTCAAAGTTAAAGAGGCTTTTGTTTTATTTGATAACAGGCTTACATTTATATTATACATTTTTCACCACTTTTCATAGACATTTTAATTGATTTCATTAAAATTCCCTTTACTGTACTTTTCTCTTATTTTGTCCTCCTTCAAAATTAAAATTTGAAACACATAATTGATCTCAAGGGCTAACAAAAGGTGACGCAACGTGTTGTTAATGTGCATGTGTAAAACAGCGAAATAGCGAACCAGCCTACCGTAATTTGTTGGTAGGCTAACTATTCATTGATATTTTTGGGGTATTAATGACGTGTTGAGAATGTGAGCAAACCCACGTGTTTGTTATTTTACTCTGTTCCGAATTGAAGTCTTGCGAAATGTTCAAGTGTATAGCTTATTTATATCCTCCTGTGAACTTCCTAGAAGACACATTTCAAAAATTGATTCCCCGAATGCCATTTGTGTATATTTATCTTGCTACGCAAGTTATATAGTTAAGATGATGCGAGAGTAATTTTTTTTTTTCTCTATTTGTTTTTCCCACGAAAGGAAGTGGCCAAACGATCGATTAGCTCGGGGTGAATGCAAGCCTTAGTTCCAACACTGGGTTTCACTTTTGATTTCTTGTTGCGTATCGTTTTAGGAGTGGAGTGTGAGCTTAGGAGATGGGAGGGTATTTACATGGGCCTATGCAATGAAGGGTGTAATTTTATTTTTTCCAAGTGCCCGAAGATTTGATTTTTTTGGGGTGGGGGGTGGGTGGGACGGGTGGATACTATTATATTAACACAAATGATAATCCACTGACCGTTGACATGTGACACAGTCACACCGAATTCTGTTATCTCTGCAGGCTAGACTTCAGTTGTCTAGTTAGTGATAAAATACAGTAAGTTCCTCCGATAAGTTCATATATCAATATTATATGTTTTTCTTTCCTCAGCTTTACAGCAGAAGGGGCCAGGTGTATACGAGGCCATGGGTAATAACGTAAGTAGTAAATTTTGTCGGAGGCTATTTGATACTTAAGTTTAGTGTACAGTCTACAGTCATGTTAAAAAGTATCTCTTCCCTAGCTTCTTATCATACACACTTGGATTTAGGTCAGGGGGCGGCAAACAATTCAAACGTTAAATCAAGGATTTTCTCCAGTCTCCAGCATGTATTTCATCGGCAACAGGAGCCATAATGAGCAGAATATTGTATTGATAATTGTCCCTAAGTAAATTTAAGATGAGTTTATTTGTATTGATGTCGGAATATTGACCTCAAGGACAATCTTTAACACCAACTTTGTCCAAATAATGGGGTTTGTCACTGATATTCTCATCAAGGGAATTGAGATAGTCTGTTATTGTAAAAAGACAAATTGCAAAACAGTTTTCAGTAGTTTTAAAAAACTTACTCAAATGTAAGAGAAAGTCTAAATTAGTCATTTGATAACAAATGTTTTAGGCTAGGAGAAATGTCAGGGTAAAGTGTCAAAACAAGAAGTTCAAATAGTTATGTGTGTACATTTAAATATTTTTTAGTCTAATAACTGAAGTTCAGCTGTAAATCATAAAATATTCCTTTAGGAAATGTATTTGCTGGAAAAGTTGGGTGGAGAACAAGAGTCATAAATTTAATGCAGTTACAGTCCCTTTATTTGTCCTTGACAGTATTGAATTCCTGTCACCCCTACCAAGCAGAATACCTTATTGTATGCTCTAGAGTAGTCTAGAGGAAAAATGTGTGTATGTGGGGGTGAGGTTTAAGTGGTATGGGGTATCAAGTATCAGGAATTCCAGCCTTACAATGAAAAGTTTTTTGTTAGTGTCACAGTAATTTATATATATATATATATATATATATGCATGTATATAAATTGCATGTATAATAATGTGTATGTATACCAGGAACAGAAAAAAACAAAGAAATATAGTATTAAATGAATAATAACAAAATGGTTGTTGATTTAAAATACACGATTCTTAGGAAATGAAATAACAATCTAAAGGCCCAAGAAAAATAAATTGGTCAAAATCTTGCCATTTATTTCAAGTTATTTATCCTTTAAATTTCTTATTGCCAGGAAAGGATTTTCTTTGTTAACTTCAGTAGGCTCATGTATATAATAATGTATACCGTTGCTTTTAATGTACACAGCTGCACTGAGCAAGTCTTATCTTGATCTCTCACCTGTGAAAGAATTTTGATATTTATGATTACTGAGTTTACACATGATTAATCAATATTGTAATCTTAACTCAGGCTATTAATCAATATTGTAATCTTAACTCAGGCTATTTGCTTCTAAAAATTCCATGATTGTAACAAAACATCCTGAACTTTCTTACATGTAATATAGCTATAATAATAACCCCTATGAGGCAAGTGAAGTAGAGTTCACAAGTTTCATTTAGCCACCACTAACGAGCAAGGGATTGTGTGGCTAGCATAATGGCCCAGGGGCCTTGCACCAAGTATGGAACCCATGACTCTCTTCTGTCTTGGTTCGACAGTCTTGCACGCTACTGCTAGTCCAGCGTGCCCTGCTATATACATACGACTGTTTAAGTTACATTTTGAAATTATTGGAATTATGAGGAAATTTGGACACTGCTGAAACTTACCTGTCTTTCTCATTTTATTTTTTGTTTTGTTATTAATGTGCTATTTATATTATATGTGTGTTCAAATCCACAGATAATCCTTCCCTACACAGGTCACATACCAGGTGGTATTCATGTAGGAACAGATGTTGTCATCTCAGGAAGGACACACCCTAACTTTGACAGGTAGGAAGACAGCATCAATCTCAGCAATAAAAAAAAAAAAATATTAGAGTGTTGTGGGAATTAAAAAATGACTGTTGTTAAGGGAATGGGGAAGTTTGGATTGTAACTGTGCTACACAACAAATTTTTTGGAACAAGAAAAACTGCATCACATTACACAGGGGAATGGTAAATCTTTCCAAATTCTTGAAACAAATTGGTATCAAAATTGTAAATGGTAGAGTTTCTTTATGAATTCTTAGAAAAAATTTACCTGAAACTGAAACTTTGTCAAAATCTGACTTTGCAGTTGACAAAAATGCATCAACCATTGCTAACAAGTTAATTAAATTGTAACAAGCTGACATTTGTAAAACTTTGTGCTTATTTTATGCTTAACATCCTACCACATTTAGGGAATTGTTTTTTTTTTTTAAGAGAGACGATTAATCAAGGCAGAATCAATGAGATAAAATCTGATTTTATGTTATGCGAATTTCCTAAGGCAGTAAGGTTTTGTTTTTTTAATGTGTGGGTCTTAAGGTGAATGTTGGTAGCTAGTGACTTTGTCCTATAACAAATGACCAATGTTCTGAATAGTCAGGTGGTTGCAGAGCAATGTTTCTATTCTCCTCTAGACACTGGAGTTACTTTATTTAAAAGAGTTTAGAAATAGTCATTGCCTATGAGTTATTAACTTGAGGTTTCAATGGCATGATGCTGAGAATCATAAGTCACTAGTAGAAAAACTATTGATGTATTCAATAGTAGAAGAGACAAAGAATCCCTTACATACTAGGTAATCCTTTGTCACACATTACCCAACAATATCTTGATGTGTTGATATAAAATCAGCTTCAATAAAACTTACAAAGTTATTTCTAATTTATATTTCTAATGTGCATGGTTCTAACAAATCTGAAAACTACTAAAGTGTGCATTTATCAGTAATTATCCATGAAACTCCCCAGGTTCAGCATCAATCTTTGCTCAGGACCCAATCTTGATCAAGACTGTGCTTTACATTTCAACCCAAGATTTAATAATGGAAAGGTGGTCCGGAATCATAAACAGTTTGGCAACTGGGGAACAGAAGAAACTTCTGGTGGAATGCCATTCCGCAGAGGTCATACATTTGAAATGCACTTGAAGGTGGAGCACCATGGTTACAAGGTAAAAGATGAGATTAAAATAATTATATTTAGAAGATAACACAAAGCTGAATTTAAAAAAAACAACAGGTAATTAATATTTAACTAAACTCATTGCAGTGATCCTCGATATGCTGAATAAACTGCTTACTTGGTCATCTTAAACACTGACATTTTTAAAATGACAAGACTTAATTATATTGTTCAGACATACTAAAAACATTTTATTTTACAAATCTCTGATCATTGTCACTGCTTTTACCATTTTTGACACTTTCTATTTAACTATTACTATCAGCCTGCTACACAGCAAGACTTTATGTCTATTTCCATATTACACCTTATTAATTAAAATAATGTAGGGCTGTGGAAATTAAAGATTAATTTCTCAATTAATCGTTAAAATTTTTTAACTATTAAATTATTTTTTAACGATTAATCAATCCATCACTTACAAATTATTGGGAGTCAAAAAGTAAAAAAAGAAAATTGCGGTCTATAAATAATAAATTTCCTGATAATTACACAAACATTTTGGTTTTAAACTACTGACTGATGGGAATGTTCAAAATGTTGATCAAGTTTGCCTACCATGGTTCTAATACTTTGCCTACTTATCAAATCAAATAAAAAGCATATTAAGCTAATGGTAGTAATGGTTTCTGACTCAGAGACAGAAAATGACAACAGCTCTTCTGATGAATTACTGTGTTACAAAATGGAGATGAAATTCATTAACCCTCTACAATGGTGGAAACTTAATGAACACTGGTATATGATAATGTCCTTGCCAAGATCATTTTGTGCATACTAGTTACCTCAATTCCAAGCGAATGATTGTTCAGCTCAGCTGGTTATATTGTCAATTAGATCCACTCATCACTTGAACCACACTATGTCTACACACTGGTCTTTTTGCGTAGTTGGTTAAAAGATAACATATAAAGCAGACATTCCAGTGTTATTTAGATTTTCTACAAGAACGTTTAATAAGTGATACTTATGACATCATAATTTTTAATTTTTGGCGTTAATCGAAATTAATGATTAATAGTTAATTTTTCAAAAGTTAACAATTAAATTTAAATTAATCTTTAACAGCCCCAGAAAATAATTTGTTTTCTATAGTTAATGCAAATGTCATACATTGCACTAGAATGCTCCATGCATCATGCAAGCAAAGTGAAACAGAAATTAGGCAAATAAATGCAAAGGAAATGGGAAAGTTATAAATATAAGAGTATAATAATAATTAATATTATAATGATTTTTAAATGAGGCAGGAAAGATGACAACATTTTATAACTTAAAAACTTTATTTTCTTCAGGTGACCATCAACCATCATCATTTTTGTGATTTCCATCACCGCCTGCCAAAAGAAAGTGTACAATATATATTTATTGATGGAGACGTTACAATTACCTTCATACAATTCCGGGGTGGACAGCCTTCTGTAAGTTAAACGCTTCACTAAATAAATGCAACAAATTTCAATATAAAACAATTTGCTGTTTTTAAGGCTTCTGTCTATTTATATAAATTAGTTTAAAATGTTTAGGTAGGCAAGAAATCTCTTAGTATAATTAAAATATATATTTTAGTTCCTAACCTTTTAATTTGTTGACTCTTTAAATTAAAGTTGTTAATGCTGTGGTTTGCTACAAAGGAAATTTAAAAGAAACAATATCCTAATCTAAATTTTGTTTGCTTTACAAGATGAGTGCTAAGTTATAAAAAAAATATATTAGGTTTAGGAAGTATGTTTTTTTAAAAAAAAAAAAGAAAAAAGGGGTTACAGTGGGGAATATCAAACTTCTGGTGAACCAAAATACTGATTTATTTTGTAGTCTATTTAAAATAAATGGTATTAAGAAAGTGAAAACAATAAAACGACTCTGTGAAATTATGAATATAACATCTGCCAAGTTATTTAAATTCTGATCCTCTTGATCCAATAGAAAAGATTTTGTAATAACAAATTAAAAAAAAAAAAAAGAAATACTAATACATTTTTACATTAAACTTCTAGAATATTCCGTTTTTAAATTTGTTCCCCACTTCCAAGGGAGACAATACATTTTAAAATAACTAAACTCATTTATTACTTCCTAATATACTTATGCCCCTTGGGTGGGGTTTAATGTTGAAAACAGTATAAATGATTTTTAATATGCTTTTAATCTTTAATAATTTTTACAGTTTCCATCTGTCCCAAGTTATCAGCCCCCAGCAGTAAGTTCTGATTACATCAATGCTTTTAATTAAATTATTTTGTTTATTCAGCAATTTAAATACATTTTATATAAATTTAATCATAAACATAAGAAAAAGCATATGGTAGAAAACTCAATATCTAAATGCTAATTATATTAATTGCCAGTTATCCTATGAAAATTCCAACTCCTGATGCACAAGTCAGGTAAATTCTAGATATTTAATGTTATGCAGCGAGGAAATCTGGAGCAGCAGTTGGTCTATGTATGAGCAGAAAAGGAATATCTACTGTGATTTCAATTTTAAATAAGATTAATTATTTAATAAATAATTAAAAAGTAATATTTCATTACAACAGTTTGTTCTAAAATGAAAAGCCAAATTGTATAATGTGGCCACTCATGAGCCTTACAAAAAATTTACTGCCTTTTCATCTGAGAGAACTGATTTGCCTCTGTTTGCCACTTTCCCAACTTAAAAACTTTATTCCTTATTCCATAAACATATCAAATTAACCTTAAATTTCTGAGTAGGTGATCTTTTCATTCACTCTCCCAAGGATCAGTGAAATTTGGTATCACATCAAAGAGATATATTAGCAGTCTGCATTAAATAAATAATAATTTTTATCACTGTTTTCAGTACCCCACTGGGCCTAGCTTCCCACCTGTTCCTTCAGTAAGTTATTAAAAATATTCAGTTTTTTATTAATTCTTTATAGTTTAAATTTAATTATGATCGTTATTTATTTTAAAGATGATAATAGATAAATAAAATAAGGAGACAAAACAAAAATGGCTATATGGATTACATGGATTGATGAGATTTACACACTAATGTATTTTCAAAATAAAATTGATTCTTTGAGCTGGTGGGGTAATTAATTTTTTTTTTTTACTAATTGTTTAATTATTAGACTTCAATTTTAACTAGATCTAATATTCATATATTTTTACCATATACGATTCATTGAATCTTCAGTATCCAAGTCCAGGTGGACCCATATTTAACCCAGTAAGTTGCAATTTCAATTTCTTCTTTTGAAGACTAAATTATTTGGTTACCACCATCTGCATTGTTATCTCCTTTCTATGATACATTGTGCACTAGTATATTTGTATGTTATTGTGGCACATGTCTTAGCAATGGTGTAAAAAGACATAATTAAAAATTGATACTTTTATCATTTTGTTTTTGAGTAAATGGAAAAAATGTTAAATTTATTTATAAATAGAATTACAAAAGTAAGCTGGAAAAAATTATTAAGAGCTATAATTATAATTTAATTGTGAAAACTTTTAATTTTATGGATAACAATTATAAATCAGAGCTTTTTGAAAGATACATTGTCAACTTTGTATTTCCATTAATTTTAATCTTTGCAGCCTGTTCCCTTCATTACACCAATCACTGGTGGACTGTATCCAGGAAAGATTATCTACATTACAGGGGTGCCTTTCCCTAACCCAACCAGGTAAATATTTAAAAGTCTGTTCAGTTGTTTACAGTCTGAATTTCAATATAACTTCTTTGATCCTTACATGGGAGTATGACTTATCTTTGATTTTTCTAATTCAAGGGGGCACTTAATTTAATATATCAACATTTTTTACTGACATCACTGATAATTTAAGAACACTGTATTAAATGTTGCTGCCATTTTTTCCTTCATTGCCCAACCATAATACATTATTTTGTAATAATTTGTATGCCCATGAGATTGATTAGCAATATTTTACATATGTTGTGAATGGAGTCCTCTGCAAATTACTACATACTTTTACCCTGAAGTCTTTAACAATATTACAATAGAGCTTTGTTATAGATGACATGCTATTTAGTGTTTACACAAGTATGTTCATAATTTTAGCCTAGTAATAATTAAGTCAACAATTAGACATGGCTTATTTGTTGTGAATATGAAGTATTCATATTTGAATACCTGACAGTGGAGCAAACTAATGACTAAATATACCTTGGGTGTACAATTTCATGTGACTTTATTTAACTGTCAATAAATCTATCATTTACTGGTAAGTGAAAAGTGTGATTGTGGTTAGTGAAATGTGGTGAAAGATCTCATTGTAATGCTTTTGTTTCTAAACTCCATGAAGGGGAGCTGATGGGTTGGGTGACAACGTGTCTTTTGTCTTTTTGTGAATGTAATATGCATATGGATCTTAATAAAAATACTATAATTTAATTTAATTGTAAGAAACATATAAGTTAGAAAGATTGTTAAGGCAAATATTTATAATCTATCAGTTTTTATTGACACTTTTCTTTTACAAAGATCAGCTGTAAAAGTAACTTAAATTTATAGTTCAATTGATTATATAAAAACAAATTTGTATATTTTAACAAAATAAACTGTTCTTTAAAAACTCATCAAATAAATTATTATTCTATGAAAATTAAAGAACCAATTCTTAGTTTAAGAACCATAGTCAAAGAGATTGTTTTAATTCACAGGTTCACAGTCAATCTGGCCTGTGGCCCTTATGATGGTTCTGATTTTGCTTTACATTTTGATGCGCGCTTTGTGTTTGGTAGTGACAGAAACCAGGTTGTCAGAACACACAAACAAAATGGTACTTATGGACATGAAGAGCGCCACCAGAACTATTTCCCTTTCTTTCCCAACACTAATTTTGAATTGATGATTCTGGCTGAGCCAGGATGTTTTAAGGTACATTGTTTAATTATAATAATTATAATAAATTTAAACAGTAGATACATTAACTATACAGATTTGGGTTTCTACCCTAGGTAAAGAAAAATGTATTGTTTTTCTGTAATAAAAAGTTGTTTTTTTTAAGTCAAAAGTTGTGTCTGTCTGTATAATTTTGTTGAAAATCAAAATATTAAATTCTAATAGGAGAACACATAAGCTTTTATTTTCATGCAACTTTTCTTTTTAGTTTGTCTGGTACTTCCACACAAAAAAGAAGATTAATAAGTTCCTAACAATATAGTTGATTAATAATGATAAAGTGACATCTTTGGCTTTCAGGTTGCTGTTAACAACCAGCACTTCACAGAATTCTCTCACCGCATACATCCTATGCAAAGAGTGGATCACCTCATGGTCAATGGAGATGTTAGACTGACTCAAGTCAGATTTCAGTAACTAACACATTTCCATTTGCCTTTTGTAAAATTATTTTTTAAAAAATACAAACAATGAATGCAGTTTTTTTTTTTAAAATGTTGTTAGTAAAATTATTCATTGGCTAGTGTTTTTCTTTGTATATTTTCACTCACTTTATCTTTTGGATTAAACTTAATGTAACAGTAAATATTTTGTAATAGAAAAAACAATTTACACCTAATGTTTGTTAAATATTTTTACACTTTTAGTTAACAACTGAATGATTTTTAAGACATCAGCCTCACAAGAAAATCTCCAGAGTCAGAACCTTGTTTACAGACCTTTAATTTAATAAAATATTATTATGAAAAAATAATTATAAAAACCATGTCTAGAAAAAAGATTTAAACCTTGAAATTATATCATTATTAATTTTAGTTTGGAACAGTTAATATTTTTAAAAAAGAAATCTTTTTGATTATTATTTGGATAGGTTGTGGCATTTAAATAACACAAAATATATTAACATTTTTCACTTTAAAATAAATGTTATTGTGATTATGGAGTCATTAGCACTAGCGTACATTGCTCTTCTTAACTGATTTTTAACTTTAAAAAAATCATACAGAAATGCACTCATAAGTTATGTGTTAATTTTTACTTGGCAAGAAGGTAAGCAGCTTAAGCGGCTTTTAATTATTGTCCTACTCATACATTAAATGTGTGTTATTGGATTTAAGTCAAATTAAATATGAAATTAAATTGTGGAGGTTATTGTATTTATTACTGGTCTGGTTAATAATTTATTTCTCTTTTGGCATCTTTGCAGATCTCCTCTCAACAAATCTTGTTTCTACTGCCTTGTACTTGTTGTTTTATGACTATATGATAAAGAGTTATTCCATAAAATGTGTTCAAAAATTCGCTCTCTCAGATTCAGTGGAAAGGTAACATGTAAACATCAATATATTTTTATCAATTGTTTACTATTTTTCAGCAGATTGAAATGAATAATGTGACAGAGATACTTGTCAGGTTTCGCTGTTGTATTTTCAGAATTGAAATAAGCAAATGCTGTCAAAAAGTTTGACAAATTTTACCTACTATAAATTGATTGGTATATTTTATAAATATATTAAATAAAGGTTCAGCTCTTCTAAAGCTGCTACCTATCTGCTTTGGTATAAGACTTATATATTTTAACTTTGCATAGTTGAAAATTGATAAGTTAAGTTATTATTTCATAAACTTTCTAGTTCATCAGCAATATGAATTGACTGAGAAAATAATTATGCTCACTTGATGTGTAGAGTAAGCCAAGCTAATTCCAATAGTGTGACATAATTGTAACATGCTCACTTTTGTCAACAAGCATGACAAAATTTTGTTTGGAGATTGTTTAACAAGGTAATGTTTTCTCTAAATAAATTAAATTAAATATGTCGTCTTTTGTTATTCTTTTATTGGGAATTTGAAATAATGAGGGTGAGGTGATGAATATTTCTAGCCATTATGTTTTATGTGATATTTTTACAAACATGTATTCTGGACAGCAATATGCATAACACAATTGATAAGTTAAATGTGAATATATGTTGAAATATCTGATGTTTTCAAAATAAAGGAGCATTGTAATTTTTCTATTTTATTTTAGTGGTACTTTAGATTTTCATTAAAGGATTGTGTATAATCGTTTAAAAAATTGGATCTTGTTTTGTTTTTAAAAAATTATGATTATTTCCCCAGTAAAATCAACAGTGTTATTAGTTATCAATTAAAAATTTTAAAAATATTTTTATAGATGGAAAACCTTGCTCGTTCCAGTAATAATAAAAACATTCCGTAAAAACAAAGTTTTTGACTATAAATTCCTTATATTTATATATGAGACATAACTAAAGGTATTGATTATGGGCAATATAACACGCACTGCAGGACAGACACCTGTGACATCTCGAGGACTGGAGTGAAACTCCAGTGACCCGTGGAGTTCATCTAAAGCAGACACCACACATGCTGCATTAAGATACACAGAGATAAACTAAAAAGTCATTAATTTAATTACGGTACATTCGATCGATCTGAAATTTTGATACAATGCATTGTTAGGTGACACAAGTCTATGTGCTAATTTTCAGCTCCCTAGGAATTATGAGAAGTAGATCAATTTTTACTTTTGTTTTTCCGAGGATGATAGGGCGGGCGGGATCACACCAAGAGGGTTAATATAATGGAATTGAAAATAATTACTACCCACAGAGTTCATCTCCTTCATACTTTAACTGCCTCCTTAACAGATCAAAAGTCAGCCTCTACGACTGACCGAATTCACATAAATTCATTTTTTAAATTAAAGATTTACATATAGATATGATCATCCATTTTAAATACATTTGATTAAGCTTTAACTCTAATACTTAAAACTAATAGCTTAATATGTGTATTATGCAATGGCGTAGCTAGAGCTTTTGACGCCCGGGGCCCAATGGTTCCCAGACAACTGAACACTCGACAAGCGAACACACGACAAGTGAACACAAGACAACTGAACAATCGACAGGTGAACACACAGACAAGTGAACACACGGACAAGTGAACACAAAGACAAGTGAACACA
>MUZC01000455.1:61127-89058 GCA_002072015.1 Radix auricularia | reverse complement strand
TATATATATATATATATAATTTAAGTTGCATACACCAACACACAGTAACCTAATGACTAGACAACGGTTAAAAATAGTTTAACTGAAATTAA
Source organism: Radix auricularia (assembly GCA_002072015.1). Taxonomy (NCBI): domain Eukaryota; kingdom Metazoa; phylum Mollusca; class Gastropoda; family Lymnaeidae; genus Radix; species Radix auricularia. The sequence continues at coordinate 88,966 of MUZC01000455.1, read as the reverse complement.
GGGGACAACATTTAAGAAAAAAAATCATGTTAAAGGATATTACTAAAAGTCCATTAATCGGATATTTTTCCCTTGTTGAGGGAGATTAGAGGGAGGATGGGGTATGTGAGATAAAGAACAGCTCATCTCACTGTCTACTTCAATGGTGTCGGCATTTCAAAGCCAAGTTAGCTTGCTTTCATATGAAATGGAAGACCTAACCTCTCTTTCATTTCAAGCCCTTCTTTATTCTCGCCGGTGTGGCTGGTGTTTTCCGCATTTTATTCGGTTCACCGACAAAACGGCCCCTGACAAAATGGCCCGATCAAAACGGCCCCTGACAAAATGGCCCCGGACAAAATGGCCCGTGTCAAAATGGCCGGTCAAAACGGCCCCTGTCAAAACGTCCCCGGACAAAACGGCCCTTGACAAAACGGCCTCAGACAAATCGGCCCTGGACTAATATGTGTTAATGGAATTAAATTTTATATTATTATTTTTACTCACCGATTCATTGTCCGTTTTAGTTCACAAAAAAAAAAAAAATAAAAAAAATAATATCACAAGAGAGAATTTAATAATAGTTCAACTAGATCTATATGGTAGCAAGTCACAATTGATTTTTGAGAAGAAATAATATCATAACGTCACAAGAAATAATTTTACAATTTGACAACTTTCTTCAAAGGTGAATAAGTTAAACAAAGGTTAAATTAACTTAAAATGAAAAAAAAAACAAAACAAAAAAAACTTACTTTTGTTCTAAAAAATCTGAACAATTTGTCTGGGGCCGTTTTGGACGAGGCCGTTTTGACCACGGCCGATTTGTCTGGGGCCGTTTTGACATGGGCCGTTTTGTCCGGGGCCAATTAGACCGGGGCTGTTTTGTCCGGGGCCGTTTTGTCTGGGGCCGTTTTGACCGGGTCGTTTTGTCCGGTGCAGTTTTGTCCGGGGCTGTTTTGACGGGTCACCATTTTGTTAATTTCGAGACATATAGAGGGTTTTACCAGAGGTGGCATATAAAGAGCTTCACCTAAGGGTGGCATATAGAGGGATTCTACCAGAAGTGGCATATAAAGAGCTTCACCTAAGGGTGGCATATAAAGAGCTACACCTAAGACTTTTTTGGATACTTTGGATTCCACCGCAGCTAAGTTTCTTCCTTTTATATTTTATTTTTATTTTCGTTTTACTTGTGTATTGTATGTTCGTTGAAAAAGGCTCTTTGCCGAAACGTTCGCTGTTTTGTTACGTCCGGTCAGGCTAACCCTTACCTTGTTTACGTCTTTTCCACCTAAGGGTGGCATATAGAGGGCTTCTACCAGAAGTGGCATATAAAGAGCTACACCTAAGGGTGACTTATAGACGGCTACACCCAGGTGACTTTTAGCAGAGAGGCGTACAGTCATGGATTTTGATGTTAATTTCAGTGCCACGAAGGGAACTTTTTTTAAAAAGTCACTGCATACTTCTAAATAGTTTTGTAATATTTAGTCTTAAATAGTGAAAAAAGTTTGCTTTGTGTCCCGAATTATTTATCTCAGCATCTGCATCTTTTCGTCTCATAGTCTTAATTATCGTAGGCAGAAGATATATACTATATACTTTTTTTTAAAAATACACTTGCTACTTGTTTATCGCACCATTTTTAAAACGTTTTTTTAATATATATATAACAAATCTAATTAATTGGTGTATATAACAAAAGATTAAAGTACTCGGTATGTCCTTTTGTATATAAGGTCAGTGAACTGATTGCACTTTTGAATCATTGAAATACAATCTGTTTGCTGATCACACACTCCCTGTTTTCAGAAAACCAGCCAAACGAGTTAAAAATAGAATTAATCCCTAGGTGTTCCTTACCTGGCCCAAAAATCCACAGTCAGCGAATGACTGGAGTCACTCCGGCTAAATCTAAAATTGTGGTAAAAATGAACTTACAGTAGACTCTAGAAAGTAAAATTAATTAAAAAATCATATTAATTGATTTTGGATCAATATATAATTAACTTTATTTGTATCATGTTATTACGTCAACAAATTTTAGGACATTTTATATAATAAAAAAAAATTATATAAAAAATAAAATTAAAGAACTTAGCTGCGGTGACTTCGATTCTTTGGATTTCACCGCAGCTAAGTTTCTTAATTTTATTTTTTATTTTTTATATTCTTTTTATTTGTGTATTTTATGTCCGTTGAAAAAGGCTATTTGCCGAAACGTTCGCTGTTTTGTTACGTACTGTCAGGCTAACCTTTACCTTGTTTACGTCTTTTCCATTTAATTTTTTATAAGCCTGATTGCAGTCTCACCCCTCATTTTGTTTACTGAATTTACATAAACCCGAAAGCCTGGCTTGCATTACCAAAAAGTGTCGAGATGGTTGGGGGCCCAAAATGCAAAGTGCCGAGGGGCCCTGGGTTTCTTTTAAGTCCGGGCCTGGTCTTGAGTTAGTTGTTTTAATTTATTCGACACATTGACAATGGACAATTCAAGTGTTGGCTAAATCTTACAAAGTATAACGGCTAACTTCATGTTTATTTACCTGTTGATAATTTCTTAAGTCTGAAACACACCTTTTGTGATATTCTGATCATTGGAAACTATTTAGAGTTTTAAATTAATACATATATTTAAATTAATATTCTATTTACTTTGTAAATAAATGATAGAAATATCAAAATTTTTATACAAATTTACCTGAACTTCCACCCCCACGCGAACACCATTTGCTCACCTTATTTTCTTACATTTCCCCTCATTTGATCACCTTATTTTTCTACCATTTACCCTCATTTGTTCACCTTATTTTTCTACCATTTCCCTTCATTTGATCACCTTATTTTTCTACATTTCCCCTCATTTGATCACCTTATTTTTCTACATTTCCCCTCATTTGTTCACCTTATTTTTCTACCATTTCCCCTCATTTGTTCACCTTATTTTTCTATAATTTCTCCTCATTTGTTCACCTTATTTTTCTACATTTCCCCTCATTTGTTCACCTTATTTTTCTACCATTTCGCCTCATTTTTTTCACCTTATTATTCTACAATTTCCCCTCATTTGTTGAAATTTTAAATAAATGACATAATTTATGACGATTTCCTGTAAAATATTTCTGTCTATAGCACCCCCGAACACAGTTGTAAACGTGGTAAATGACGCCAGAATAATGCCACAGTAAACCGACTTATCGTCCACCTGCGAGCCTACCACAACACGCTCATGTCCTTTTGCCCATTTTCCCCATGGTTGTATCCTGTTTAATTTGAGGTGTTTGAAATTTAAGTCACGGTGTTAAATGTAGATTCGCCTGTCACAGAAGACACCACAAATATTAACCGTAACAGATGACAAAGACACCCTTCATTGCCGAATCATTGCACACATCGACATAGATAATCACCTCAATTACCCTGGTGCTGGAACATACGTGTCTTTTCATGCATGTGTTAAATCTGTGTAATGTATTTACTGCTCTTGATAACTTCGAATGCATCACATTTCCTCCCCCCATACACCGTGTTTAAAAATTTAAAGAATACCGCCGCGATCCTCTAGTCTTGAAAGAAAATTAATATTAAACCAGGTTATTGCTGACTGAGGTAATATTGAAACACCGTTGGGTACGTGACTGACTATGCCATAAGGCAGATCATGATTATTCTTTTTAAAATTAAGAAATCCGATTTTTTTCTAAACCCCTTTACCCACTTAATCACCAACTAGCACCTTTCATTCACCCACAAACACCTTGCCTTATCACCGCCCACTTTCATCTCTCAACCTTCTTCTTGCACTATCAACCGACAAGTAATACCTTCCGCCCACGACAGTTAAAGCATAAAGGCCAGGTAAACGTAGACATTACTGATCAGTGTTGACTTTGTCAGTGCATACTGTCTGTATTTACCCCTCCCCCCCCCCCCCGGCTAGGCTCACCATCAGGAATGCTAAACCTGTAACCACCTACGCCTGAGTGTGGTAGTGCAGTCAAGTGGAGACAACGTCTTCAAACGCAAGCTTTGCTATTTCATGCCCTTGAGTTTAGATTGAAGTGAATCCAATATAACAAGAAGATCTTGCCTGCTATCTCCCCCTTCAACGTAGCTTTTGGAAATCCCCAAAGTTTATGAAATTAATGAAAGCAATGAAAATCATTAAAAAAAAATGTTTTGATGGGTCATGTTAGGTTTTAAATTCTCATAGAAATTCCACGAGTCTCGTAGTTTTTTGTTGTTGTTAAATATCTCTTTACTTTGTGCTTAATATGAGGATTGAAAACTATTAATGTCTTCACGCATGGAATCATCGTTAACCTGAACTCTTTATATACATCCTCTAAAACAATATTCTACTTTCCTCGCTTGAATGCCAGTCGGCAGTCGCTGTGATCGAATTACAAAGATTATCGTGGTTCATGAAGAACTATATGACGTATGAAAGGGGCAGCCGCCAAGGCAAGGGAAACCAAAATACTTACTCAATGAATTATATCAGTTATGGCGAACTTGTTTAGGCCCACGTGCCCAAAATTCAATCAGAACCCACTTATTTATAGCGAAGTGCCAACAAAGCTGTTTGTTTAAGGAAGTTATATTTTAGTTGCGTGCCGGCTGATGAAGCTCTGCGTGCCGTTCGTGCAACGCGTGCCATAGGTTCGCCATCACTGACCTATACTCATATAGAAATATACCCATATTTATGATACCCATTACTTACAAAGGGCTTTATTATAATTATAGGGATATACTTCTTCTTCTGCGTTCTCAAAGTCTTTTTGAAGGATGATTTAGATCATAAGCCCTATATCCGTGATGTATTGCGCTGTGGCTGTCAATTGGCTCAGTCCACCATATAGTTTATCGTGGAGGGTAGCTTCCTGGGGCCAAATGGCCGTCCGGGTGTGGAGGTACAGAGGGCAGTTTTGCAGCACATGTTTCGCGTTCTCTACAGCTGTTCCGCAGGGGCACATTTCGGTTTCTCCAATTCGAAGTTTGCGGAACATGTGCTGCCTAAGTTTGTTGTGGCCCGTCCTTAGCCTGAATATGATGTTCTGAGATTGGCGGGGGAGTTTGAAGAATGCATCGCCCTCTGGATGGTGGACTTTCAGCTCGGACCATCTTTCTGCTTCACTACTTTTGAGAAATGCCCTTATTTCTTGGGGGTGTACAATACATAAATATACCTCTACTCTTACTGAAATAGGGATACACTTTTGAACAATATTAACGAAGTGTCCGTCAAAAATACTTTATTTAAAAAGCGTTACATATATTATAGAGGGATTTTCACGCTCACTTTTAGTATCAGTGGATCAGAATAAAAAACCAACACAATGACTGGCTGCACCAAGGTCAAGGTCTGAGTCTAGTGTAGAAGTGGGGTTGGCCTCTAACAATCGTGAGGGAGACAGTTTCGCAATGATCTTGACTACCAAATATGGGAAATACGGAAGACAAACGCCCATATTACACATGATTCCATTTAAACATTTCAGACTCCCGTAGAATCCAAAGAAAGACAGAATAGCATGAGATGGTTAGAGGAGACACAAGTTTTGTGACTCAGATCTTGGCTATTTTATATTAATTTGTGTTACCCGCTCTTTGTTAAATCAATGTCCTTAAATGGTTGAATAATTAATTGCTCTCTACTTTTGACAAAATAAACTTTCAGATTTGGAACAGAGAGGACCTGGTCTCTTTGAGGCGTCTGGACATAATGTGAGTACATATTTCATGATTATCTGGTAATACGTGGGTAATACTTGTAAGGTATGAATGTCAGATGTGTGCATTATGTGTCAAATAAAATATGAAGGTAAGATGAGAAATTATGTGTGTGATAATGAATAAAGTTCAGATGGGTCAATTATGTGTGTTATAATGTATGAATATCAGATGGGGGAATAGTGTGGCATGTGAGTCAATGTTTCATCATTTTAAGGACATTTCCTCACACAAAAAAATTTCTGTTTGTAAGTATTAAAAATGGGCTGGCATGTGACCCCATCAGAACCAGAAATAATGCCGTTTAACACAGACAATGATTTCCCATCAGGTTGAATCTGTGCTAGGTGGAACATCATTGATTCATCAATAACAAATGTTAACATTGACTTTTGTTACACTGATCAAACACACTGCGGTATCATCTATTTAGTGTTGTATCTTATACAAATCAAATAATAGTCATTGCATATTTCTGTGATGGAGGAATGGACACAATAACAAACTTGGGGGAGGGGGATGTTTACAGCATAGTTCTTAATTTAATCTGCCTTCACAATTAAAAAATAACTACTAAACTCTAGGAATTATTATTTTATTTATCTTTTTTTAGCAGTGATATTGAAATAGTATTATTTACAATTTAGTATCTTAATGGACTGTAAGTTTCCAAATTAGATACCTGATTTGATGTACAGATAGGGACACAAATTTATAAACATGTCAAAATGACATGACGTTGCACATCTTATCTTTTAGATTGTGCTCCCATGCTCCGCCTACCTGCCATCAGGTCTTCAAGTGGGAGCTGAGATTCTCATCAGTGGACAAACCAGTCCCAATTATAACAGGTATCTAGAATATTTTTTTTACCCCATTATTCAGCTACACTGCGCTAGTTTATTTTAAACATGGGGAGGGAGGCAATCTATGTATATGGATAGGATTCTGGGCGTTTCAAATATAGAAAAGTGTAACAAAACATACACTTGTGTAAATTGTGCATGGGGATGGGGTCAAATTAATCCTGCTACAACACTATTGTCATGAAGTGCATTATCCTATTTTAAGTATACAATAAGTTTAGAACAACACACATTGATGTTGACAGTGAAACCATTTAAAACTACACTTAGCAATTACAAGAATATTATTGGGACATGGTGGTCGAGTGCACTGTAGTTTGACTGGTGTACCGATGGTCACAGGTTTGAATCCATGTGTAGGTAAAGATTTGTTTCCAGGGCCTTGGGCGTGCCTGAGTCACCCAGCTCCGAATGGGTACCTAACACTAGCCAAAAGATCATCTGTCAAGGTCTGTGGATGCAATTATCTTCTGCAAAGAAGGAGCGTCTGTATAGATAAGATAAGAGATAGAACTTCTGTTGCAAAAAGCTGGAAATACCAAAGCCAACTGTAAAACCAAATGTGATCTTCAAAATTTCATGACTTACCATGTTCCAAATAAAGGTACATACAATCTGGTATGCAATCTGGTGTTCAAAAGAAAGAGATAGATGTTAACTACTTGAGACTGACCACCCAAGCCCAGTTTTAAAAATCTATTTTCCCACTCAGCTTCAGCATCAATTTGTGCTCCGATCGTGATCTTGACCATGACACAGCCCTGCATTTCAACCCAAGGTTCAGCCAGGGCAAAGTTGTCAGGAACCACAAAAAAGCAGGATCATGGGGTGGTGAGGAGACTGAGGGCACTCTGCCCTTTCAGAGGGGTCAAACTTTTGATGTCCGAATCAAAGTCACACAGCCAGGTTACCAGGTAAGAAACAATTAAAGAATAAATCAAATTTTAAGTTTTCTTTAAATTTATTACATTAACTGCATGCATGTCATTTAAATTTAGTTTCATCAAAATGACTATATTGTAAAATGAGCTGATATGTTCTAATTGTATTTCTGTGACTACACTTTTAGATTATTGTGAACAATGCACCTTTCTGTAACTTCAATCACCGTCTGCCTCTAGAGAGTGTCAGGTGTGTCTTCCTGAGTGGGGAGTTTTCTGTCAGCTTGGTGCAGGTCAATACAGGACAATCGGTTGGTATTCATTATTTAAACAAAACTTTCAGACTGGCAATCTGGATTTCCTTTGACCCATTAATGTAGTTAATGTTCTGGAAATATAGGCTAAACAAAAAAATAATACTTGAGATCCTTAATCCAGCAGTCTCCAATGAGAGGCAAATATCTCTATTCTTGTTATTTGAGAAAATATCATAACTTTATGACTTTCACTTGTTGGGGGCAGATTTTAAAAAATAATTTCAAACTTTATGAAATGGTTTGCATTTCAAATGTGTTAACCTAAACATTTACATTTATTATTACAAATAACAAGTTATTAAAAAAAAATCATCTAATCATTTTGTTTTTTCTTGTCAGTTTCCTGGTGTAGCTCCATACCAACAGGTGATTGATTTTATTTTATTGGCCATATAGCAGTTTTCTGTGTAAAATAATCAAGTTTTTGAAAATATGTCAAAGTATTACAAAATTCATGCAAGTCTTAAAAAAAAAAGTTCAGCAATTCTTTCTGTTTTGTAGATGTTTAAGTTCCCAGCACTGGACTAAAAAATGAACTATAAATTGGTTTAAGAAAGTAATGGCGAATCTTTTTTGGGGCCACATGCCCAAAATTCAAGTAAAACCTACTTTTATATAGCAAAGTGCCAACTCATAGTGACACCACTGTGGCTTGATTAAGGAAGTTATATTTAGTCGCATAATGAGGCTCTGCGTGCTGTCTGGGGTACACGTGGCATAGGTCAACCATCACTGGTATAAGAGGTCCTTCATAGATGGCAAAAATTTAAAACTCTAATAAAACATAATTTATTTTTTTTTAATTTAACAGTTAGAACTGCATCTCATTATTATACATTTGTTTTTTAGAATGTCATCTTTTATTTCAACAGTTTTCTGGTGCTCCTGGGGTTAATCCCTATCAACAACAGCCAGTAAGTATCTTAAAATGATTTAAAAAAAAAAAAAAGAATGTTGAATATTTTCATTTTTTTCATTGTTAAAATTTGGGCTTCAAACACTACAAACCTAGCAGAGGGATTAGTTGATGTTTGGAAAGCATCAAACATTTTTTATCATAGATAAAACATATTTATTTGTGTCTGTATATTTTATATTTCCAAACAACTTTTATAGGGATCAATAATCTGTTAAACAAATGTACTGACTCAATTTCTTCCAGCTGAATAATTATTTTCTTTTCAACAGTTTCCAGGATTTCAGCCTCCCCCTGTAAGTCCTGTTTTTCGTCATGTTTTTATAAATATTTTCATAAACAAAATTTTAATAAATTAAATTACATCATTTGGAACATACTTAATAGCAACAAAATAGTTATTTGCTTTAGACTGAAACACAGATTTAAAAGTCCATATTTATTATTATTTTTATGGCACATTTTAAGGCAAATTAAAAAATATACAAACAATATAAGTTCCCTGTCAAAGTCTTTTATGAAAGTCAATATTTAACTTAGCAGTCTTTACATTGGTAGCTATGCAACTCTTAGAAAAAACATTGTATATAAATAAACATCATTTAAAATTGGCTTTAAGAGCGTTCATTTTAGAAATAAATTAGAAACTGAAAAATTCAAGGTGACTCATTTTTTCTCAAACTAGTTCCCTGCTGCTTCAGCTTATCAATCATCACCTGTAAGTAGGTCAGCTACATATGTATACTAACACATCATTGTTTCAGCTGATTCTAACCAAGTTATATTATGAAAGACTATCAAAATAATGCTTGTATGCCTTGTTGGTCCAAATAAATGAAAATGTTTTTTTATAACATTTACTTATTCTTTTTCAGCATATTAAGTTAAGTAAAATTAAAGGCACTGAATTTCCGTTAGGCATAAAATAATGAAAACAGTATGATTTTCAAATAAAACATTTTTAAAGGCATTTTCAATTAATAAAAAATTAAAAATAACCACCTTGTGTCATCACATCTGTAGTCTCCCATTAAGTCATGTTCAATTTTAAAATCATTTGGGAAGCACGCTGGGAAAATTTAAAAGTCTGGGGAAATTATTTTAAATCTTTTTGGTCATTACTTTGAGGTAAAAGTTTTACCTTGAACTGATCTTTAGTGTCAGTGATATACTGTACAATCGAAAAAAATAATTGATCAAGAAATTATAGGTTTAAACTTTTTAGGGCAAAAAAAGTATTTTTTAAAATAAAGTATACATAAAATATATATTAATTATTCATTAAGTGAGAAGTTGTATTTTTAAAAACACTTTACTGGTTTATACCACATCAGATGATTTTAGTGTATTACTCTTCAAAAGAAAAATAACTTTAAAAAAAGACTTTTTAAAAATGTTAATTAAACTGATCTAAATCTAAACTATTCCCTACCTACAGTTTCCCCAAGGGGGTAACTACCAAGCACCACCTGTAAGTACCAAATATATATTTTTTTGCTAAACATTATGATTAATCTGTACTGAATTTTTTAACTTCACTCTACAAATGAATGAAATCATTGGCAATGCCATATTTAACTTTTTTTTTTTTTCACTAATCCTTATTTCTGTCTGAGGTATGCTTATTTTTTTACAATTTAAAGAGATACTGGTATATTAAAAATCCATCATTAAAAAAAAAGCCAGATTTTTGTTCACTTAAATCAATATTCTATTTTATTTATTACTTTATTACGGGGTTCTCCAAACTATGGCCCGCGGGCCAGATGCGGCCCACGAGGCCCTCTCATCCGGCCCCTGGCGACCTGTTAATTTAAAAAAAAGATACTATTTTTACCTGTAGTTTATCACAAAACTGTGTGTAGTCGTGGCCCTCAAACTGGTGTTTGACAGTTAATGCTGCAGAAAAGTTTGGAGACCCCTGCCATATTACATCAACTTTTATGCACCTGATAAATTTTTCATATATTTTTTTGTGTGACCTAATAAATAATTTGATAACTTATGATTGTATACAAGAGCTTTTAGGACACTCTTTGTGCTGTAACCATTCTTATATTTTTAGTCTACGGTAATACACATGTTCACTCAGTTCACTCTTGAATATATAAAAATGTTTCTCCTTATTTGACACAGTATCCTGGTGGCCAAGGATTCCCAGGTGTAAGTACTTATTATTATTATCAGAATTTAATTCATAACATTTGATTTTCTTCAATAAAAAATTTCTAAGATGGTGTGCCCTTACAGTTAGGAAAAACTTTTTGGCTAAAGATAGTCTCTTAGAAAATTTAATGATAGCTTGATACATTATTTAAGCTAAATAAGCTAATGCACCTACATACCTACCAACAATTCTGTCACTTTTATTTTGAATTTTGACAGGCTCCACAACAAGGTGGCCCAATATTTAATCCAGTAAGTAAACATTTTTTAAACTTATATGAATATATATTCATTACAATTCTTCCAATTTGGAATATATTTTTTAAAAGTTTTTTTTAGAGAACTAGAAGAGTTGCAATTTAATTTTGTGAATAAACTTTATGAAAAACAATCAATTTATGTAGAGCTATAGACAATTCAACCTGCATTGTGAACCATTGTAGTCTATGAAATTAATATGAGATTTGCGACATTTGCAAAACTATTTTGATAATTATTGAGGAAAGTTTCTAAAATTAAAGACTACATGGGTTTTCTTTAAGATAATTAAATATAATTAATAACTAATTTCTAAGGGCGACTTTTACACTGTTTGGGCAATCACAAGCAACTGCTTTGTCTAAATTGTTTATGGAAAGTTACAGTGGTAAAGTGACTTACAATTAAAAACTTTCAAATTAGGTTAATCCTTCAAGTCATTTTTTCTTATAAATAAAAGTTTAGCAAGTGGTACAAATATCGACAAGATAATGGAACATTTTTTTGTGTGCTAAACTACAAGCATTAACTGGGAACACTTATCCTTAAACGAATCAATGCAAATTGTAAACTTGGCAAAGAAAGTGCTTCAGATTAATTGTGAAACAGTGTATTCAAGCATAAATTAAATAGTGAAGTCAGAAATGTTTAGCTTTGGAAATAGAAAAAATTAAATTTAAAGTCTTTGATGATGTCATCTGAAAATGAAAAAGGCGTTTAACTATTCTGTCTTTTCTCAATAAACCAGGGTTGGCAACATGTGGCTTATGAGCCGCATGTGGCTCTTTTGATGTCAAGATGCAGCCCTCCTGTTTCATGTACAAATTGCAACTATTAATAGTTATATTATTTTATTTTCAAAACTCACGCTAGAGGCTCTTTAAAAACCTGGGAACAATTTTACATTTTAGCTTCTGACTCTACTGTCTCAGAAGGTTGCAGCCCCTTGTTATAAACATCTTGTTCTCCCATTTACTTATTTCATGGGGGTTTGAAACCCCGCCCCTCCCAAGTGTTTTAATCTTAATTCATGTTTTGTTTTTGGATTCAATTATGTTTATTATCACATCCTCTAGTTAAAAAGTTAGACAAGTTATATATTTTTTATTTACAGCCTGTACCATTCACAACTGCTATCCCAGGTGGATTTTATCCTGGGAAAATGATATTCATTAATGGAACAACATCATCTAATGCAAAGAGGTTGGTGGTCACTACTGGTGACCATTCAAATTCCATATTTATGATAGATTTCTTTACTATAAATAATACATGCGATATCTTAATTTTTGTAGTAACTTAATTTGTCTGGATGCTGCTGAGGTTTTTATGTCCATTATAACCTTCGTACTAAAGGAACTATTTGAAGACATGAAACTAAACTGATCTACCTGTGCAGTATGCATGCAATTATTCAGTCAAATGTCCAACAGTTATCTTTGCCATTTCAGTAGGGTATAAGAAAGTGTAGACAATTTGTTAAGGTAAATTTTGTTTTGTAATTTTGTCTTATTATTTATCAGACTATAAATCTCACGCACATGTTTCATAAGTAAAATTCATAGAATAAATGGGTTAATGATCTTTTTCTTTTTTCTGAAAGATTCACCATCAATTTGGCATGTGGACCAACGGACCAACATGATTTAGGACTTCACTTTGATGTCAGGATCAATTTTGGCAGTGACAAGAATGTCGTCGTGCGTACACACAAGAAAGCTGGCTCTTGGGGGCCTGAAGAAAGAGAACTAACTGTCTTCCCCTTCTCACCTGGTGCCAACTTTGAGCTGATCATCCTTGCAGAGCCTGATAAAATAAAGGTCTGTTAACCTACAGTTACTGACATTGTTTACTAAAGGAATAGAAAAGTATATTTTCTAAAGTCAATACCATTTAAGACAATTACAAATAAAGCCTTACAACCATTTCACTCCCAATGAAGAAAAGCTGCAAACACACAGCCTATTATTTAATTCTAAAATAATACAAATTCAGTTCTTTTTTTTTTATTGCTCTCTAATTCTCTGTGCCCTCCCCCACAACCTAATCTAATTTTAAACAATACAATATTAATTTATCTGAATCATTAAATACCTGAAAAACATTTTCTCACATCAATAATGAATATTGCTTTGCTAAAAAGCTATTGCAAAATAGTAATTTTTGCTTTTTCATAGGTTGCAGTGAACAATCTTCACTTTACTGCTTACAACAACCGCATTGACCTACAACAAATAAACCATCTGCAAATAACAGGTGACGTCACACTGGGACAAGTACGATTCCAGTAGCTTAAGGCATCAATGGTGGAGAAAACAGCAGGCGATAAAATGTCTTATTTTTGTTTGAAAACAAAGGAAAACAACATGCAGGATTTTTATGGATAAAAAAAGACTGTTTAAAAATCCATTATCCTATATCAAAATTAAATATATTATATTTATAATTTAATTAATTTCTGCATTAAATATTAGGAGATGTAAATGCTTTAATAAGAATATGAATAACTGGTGAAATTTGTTACATGTTCTAAGAAAGCTAAATATGCTTTATTTATAGTGTTTAAAAAAAAACAAGTGAATGTTTGGGGTCTTTTGAAATAATATTTTTTAATGTATTTGTAAATTGTTTGATAAAATTTGATATACATAATAATATAATAATTTTTAAATAAGTTCATTTTTTGCTCTTTACATAACACATGCATTTATTTATATAAGAACATAAAAAAAAACAATGTCAAATTTTACTAGTTATATAAATGTGTAGATCACATTTAATAATTGCTTTATGTATATTTTTAAAGATATAACTATACTTAATTACATATATATTATTTATAAAACCTTGTGTCATTTTTACATTAGTCAGGCTAACTCATACCCTGTTTACTATTTACTAATTTATAAGCCTGATTGCAGTCTCACCCCCATTTTGTCATTTTTATAAAACACTTGTATGTCATTACACAAAAATTTGAAAAAATAACTTAACAGCCCTTAAAAGGGTATTTCAGTCAAACAAGATTAGTAATCAAAAACAGAACATAATTTTTTTTAAACTTAAGATTAAAAAGGACTGGTTAAAATAAGCTACAATGAATATGGAAGTAAAATTTACCTACAAAAAAATGTTCAATTATTATGGATCATACTAAGTACTCGTAATGTATACAAAACCGGCGGACTTAGATATATTGTTTTAATAATAAGTATCCTTAATAAATATGTATTTTATTGTTTATGTTACATAGCGTCGCTTGTCACTTTTTAATTTTAATAGAGGCAAAACATATATTTAGTCAATGCTTGAATAAAGTTTATTGTAACTGATTTTATCTTTGTTTTAAGTTTGTGAAAGAAGAACAAATTAAATGTCTAAGTCAGGTTTTATCAACTTCTGTAACCTCACAATTTTACAGTGATGGGTACTCTGTGATAAGATGCATAACTCTGATACATTTGGAATAGCATTAATTATGCTAGACTAATGTTGAATGAAATAAAGAAAAACACATCAAACACATTTATTTATTTATATTTAATCAAGCATATGGTATGTAGGTAAGATGGAATTATAGGGCAGCAAGTAATATAATAAACAACATTTGTTTCACTAACAAACAAAAAATGCTGCTTACTCTAATAATAATTAATAAATATCATACCCCATAATTGTGTAAAGAATTAACTATAGAAAGAACAAAATGAGTATTTCCTTTTATGTTATGTGATTAGAATAACTTTAAATAAAGGCATTTACTAAAACAAATGGTCCCATGCTAAATTTTGAATTGTCCAGTAAAATATTTCCTCATATTACATTTAATTAAAATCTTTTAGTCAGTATTAAGAGTGATGGAATAAAATCTTTCAGTGTTTCTTACCTCACAAGCAAGTTTATATTTCAAGCGGTGACAACCCCTTACAACAGTGGTTCTCAACCTTTTGAGGTTCACTGACCACTTGAAAAAATTGTGTCTTAGCCACGGACCACTAATGAAAATTTTGCTACTCCCATGGAAATTTATATATAATACTTTGTATATAACTAGTTACTAGTATATATGGTAGTAAAACTACACTAATATGCTATGATTTGCATGCTCCAAAACAACATTGAATTGAAACAGATTGTAATAGCTTTCTTTCGTAACGAGCAAATGTTGCATATACTAGTCTAATAGTATTATTCAATTCCTATTGCTTATTAATTGTTTAAAAAACTTAAAGCCATAAACAGTAGACTGCTATATTAGTTCTTATGGTGCGGCCTTACATAGGTTTATACATTTGAGCACAGCTCCCCCGGAACTGCATTTTATTGACACGATGATTGTGAGGATGAGTCTTAGGGCATCATCATTGTTATCCTTATGTTCTGTTGTTTTATTTATTAGAAATATAACCATTCCATATTTTTAATCAATTTAAGGGTCATTTACTCAACGTTTAAAAATCAATACTTCTAATTGTCAAGATAAAAATTATAGTATTCTAGAATCTAGTGTGAAATCATGTAATTTCCAGTAAAGCTGAAAGTAAACATAGAACCAAAACATATTATTTTTGGCGCTATCGCCATCGAGTGATTAAATTTAATCAATATGTTCTTTCCAAAGGAACAAAGTTTATAACTTTTTGTGTTTTTAATTTTAGAAGTTTAAATTTCATCCTCTGCTCACGGACCACCAGAAACATCTCCGCAGACCACTAGTGGTTGAGAACCTTAGCCTTACAACAATATACATCTCTGTTTTTATTTATAGTCAATTTTTAAAGAAAATTATAGATGATTAAGCCATAAAAAATACCATCAGGCCAAAAGAAAAACTAATTATATCATAAGTTCTTGGATGTCACATAAAAATAAAAAAGATTTAATACTAAAACTAACAATATATAGCTTAGAGCAGCACTAGATAAGCAAAACTTGAACAGTTATATTTTACAAAGAGAATTAAGTAATATTAAATATTAACAGGCAGATATGGTGTATATAAATAATTTAAACATTTTTACTTAGAAAGTTATTTTTGCACATAACATGCGTTTTCAAACTTAATTAAAGTTATATATGGTTCACTCCAAATTAATTTTATCCTTTAATAAGAAATAACTTTAAAAAATATTTTTTATTCTTAGGTTGTAACTAATGTTTCGTCTTTCAGAGGGTAATGATTAGTGCGCTTATTTACCTTAGAAAAAATACTTTAGATAGCTGTTTAATAATTTTCATAATTAACATCAATCAGAGTGAAGTATTTATATAATACCAAAAGGCAGAGGAGACCAAACATCCATCAATAGAGCATGTTAGAATGTAAAGATTGCAAGAAAGGGTGGCATATAGCTTACAAAGAATTTTAACAAACATTTGTAAAGCTCATTTAATTTGTAATGGAATCCTTTAGGTTTACAAAAAAAACTTTGATGTGTGTCACAGCAAGGGAAATTACTGACATATTCTGGAATCAAAAAGATTTCATGAACTCAGTACCATAACCATCTCAGCACTATCAAACAGAACCCCATGCAATGTTGCATTTTACAGATTTTGTTGTCATTAGTTGATTGGGTTTATGGTATTAAGTTCAGTATGCTTAAATGAGATTTTG
Source organism: Radix auricularia (assembly GCA_002072015.1). Taxonomy (NCBI): domain Eukaryota; kingdom Metazoa; phylum Mollusca; class Gastropoda; family Lymnaeidae; genus Radix; species Radix auricularia. The sequence continues at coordinate 72,227 of MUZC01000455.1, read as the reverse complement.
ACATGAACATAAATATTTAAAACTGTACATGTAAACTTATTGCATGGGGAACCATATATAGTAATTTAAAGAACCTCATTTACGTATAGGCATATACAAATACACGAGAATATCACCATGAACTGATGTGCTTTGATTAAGTAAATTAATTACTAAATGCAGAAATTCTATTATTTTCAATGAGTGTAATATTAAAAAAACAAATAGATAATGCCACACATAAAAACTAATTTGAAAATATTTTCTAAATCATAGGTTTTACTTAACATGCATGTATTAAAGATTAGTTAATTGTTTTGCAAGTGAAGTATTTAGCATGATTTAATTTACTAATACAACAAATAATTAGCACAATTATAAAAATAAAATTCACGTGGAAATAGACATTCTCATCTTTGAGGGTTTAATTAAATGGAAATTTAATTTCCTTGCTAGCATACACATGTGTAGCATAATTACTAGTGGAAATTATACATAAATAAAATGGACTATATCTTAATTAGCAGGTAGAATTTAACTTGCCATACATTCAAATATTCATATACATCAAGATAAAACACAAACACTGAAATATCATGTATAGTACTATAAATAAATTAATTAAGTAAAAATGAACACAAAAAGGTTACTGGTTTATGAAGATGATAAATAATTTAAATTGCATAAAGCTGTGCATAATGTACACTAGAAATGTCAGAATATGTCTTATCAGCCACTTAAAAAATCAGCTCCAGAAGAAATTAAATGGATGAATCAATACATAATAAAATAGTTTTCTGACAATTAAACAAATTTATCTTTAAACTTTTGCTTTAAGTTTTGTATTTTTTAAAGTAAACACATTTTTAAAATCTTTATACCTTTTTACACAATTTTTAATGGTCAGATAAGACAAATTTAATATTGCACAACCAGATAGAAATTATATTTTGATACATGAGATATGAGATTGATATGTCGATTCAATTCAGATTTTAAAAAAACCTCACAAACTTTGTTAAAAATAATGGGGTGGCCAAAATAGTGGCTTAACAATTGCAATTTATTTTTTATAAGTATAAGTGAGCACAACGTATTAATTTCCTTTTAGAACTACATAAACATTAATATTTTTAGATGTAAATAGAGCTACCACTGAATATACTTGAAGTCACAAAACATATTCATGAAGGACAATTCCTTCTTTCTAGTCACAATAAATTTCATTGAAGCCAATCCTAAAGTAGCCCATAGATTCATGCATTTCTACAATCCCCAAATAATTCTATGGTATGATAATAAAATTCAGATCATGTTGATTTAAACTTTTAAAAACAATTTTTTTTAAATTTGTGAGGACGGAATATAATGTTTAAAAATATATGCATACTTTTTCAAGATAAGAAAAACCGGAACCAGATATTTCTAGAAATTCTTTATTTTTAAATATCAATTACCTTTCAGAAAAACAATAAAAAATAATGTTTTATACACACATCACAATTAAATAGGCAATCAGATCCAAGTGTAAATAAAAAATCCCTTTGGTATCAGTTTTTTAAAAAAATGACATTTAATACATATAATTTCTAATAAATTTATTTATAACTGGCCAAGAGAAAATTAAGTTACAATAAATTAAAGAGTTTTAATTTCATTTGTTCTGAGAGAGGCCTCTTCAGCTTTCTTAATCCCATCTCTGAGAAACTGAAGGTAGTTGTATGTGGTAGGATTTGAAAGGCTGTGAAAAAAACAAATCAACTTTTGTTATTAAAAAACAAGAGTGGAAAAATAATAAAGAAATGATGGAGCTGCCATGACTAGCAAAACTGCATATGAGGTATTGTATTAGATTGCAAAGGTTTAGGTCAATTATGTTGTAAAGCTTAGGTCAATTATATTGTAAAGCTTAGGTCAATTATATTGTAATTGTTAGGTCAATTACATTATTTGAACATGAATAAATCTACTCACATGTTCTCCATCAGACTTATGCTGGTGTCAAGCAAATCATTGGCTTTTAGAAAGTGGATAATTTTAGCATCACTTGTGGCCACAACCAGTATCATTGGGAACTCATAGATGTCCAAAAATAACTTGGCAAGATGGGGATATTGGTAAGTTGAATCTGTAGCGAGCGCCTTCAAAATAAAATGTAAAGAAACTTTAGTGACAAGCTCAGTTGATTTGGTATCAGCAAGTTAAAAAATTGTTTACATTGTGTTAAAGACTCAACTTTTAAAATCAGAGATGATCAAATCATATTTTAAGGTTGTCAATTTCTACATTAGGATCTAATGAGCTCTATCTGAATCAGAAGATTTGTTTATTTTGAAAAATACAGTTTGAAACACTGGACATAAATATGTTTTTATATGCCGCTCTCACTGTTAAAGTATAATTTATACTATTTAAACATAAAAATAAAAAGTAATCTATTTATTTTTGTAATTTGTATGGTTCCATGTATTACAAAACATTTTCAGATCAACAAATATGTTGGAGCTACATATTTCCACATGACTATATATATCAAGTTCACAGCCAGTTTGGAAGTTTTATTCCTGCTGTCTATAGTATTACAGGCTTCTCATTTTTTTCACTTTCTAAAAGAACATCTTGGCTACAGCTAACTAAAAAATTGCATAGTGCAAATCCCCCTCCCCCCCAACTTGTGAAAGGCTATTTCTGCCAAGCTGTGCTGAAACATTTGAATTATGGTTCCTCAACCTCAATCCTGAAGTGAAGAAGCAGTCTGTGGTTAGGACAAGAGGGGAGAAGACCAAGTTCACCATTGAGGATTCATGGCCAGTTTCAACACATGGGTTGAAGGGCTTAAAAATGTGTGCAAATTGGTGGCAATCGGTTAAACATTATAAAAATATAATATTTTAAAAATTCCTGGTATTTAAGTCATTGTAAGTTTGTGTGTAAAGTATAATCATAGAACATAACTGAACTGTAACATGTTAAAGTATAATCATCGAACATAACTGTAACCTGTTAAAGTATAATCATAGAACATAACTTAACTGTAATATGTTTAAGTATAATCATCGAACATATCTGTAACCTGTTAAAGTATAATCATAGAACATACTGTGCTTTAACATGTTAAAAGTATAATCATAGAGCATAACTTAACTGTAGCCTGTTAAAGTATAAAGACATTACCTAAATACACAGTAGTCTCAATGTTTTGTGATGATCATACCTGCAAGTCTGACACCAGTGACCAAGTGCTGACGAAGTGCTCTGCTAGCAGACTCTGTACTGCAGGGTCCCTAAGAGCAGAATTTCTTAGAGATCTGGCTGACCCTCAGCAGCTTTGGTCGTCAAGTGCCCCCCAGAGCACAAGACTGTGGACTAGTTTGTTTTCTGCTGCAGCAATATTGAAGGCATCTGAGAGGTTGTAGTATTTCACCTGGGTGTGTACATATTTTAAACAGTAACAATACAATTACTGATTCATAGATTCATGCTAAGTAAAACATTTTAGACTTAAATCCCCATAACCTCAATGGAAATAAAAATTTAAGAGAATTTCTTTAACCGATGCATTAGTAATGTACACATTTGTAAAGTAATTCAAAATAGAATTTTGAAATAAACTGACTTTTGTATTCAAAATATTTGCAGAGTAACATACAGCTGTCTTTGTAACTTGTGAAAAAAAAAATTAACTATTTATTTTCACACCATTAAAAACTAGGCACTTCAAAATCTCACTTTTTTAAAAGGGAAAAATTTGAGAGCTAAAGCTTCCATGGCATCATTCTCTGAGATCTCAACATCCCACTGGATATTAGATGAAATATTTTTAGTTGTATCCTTTAACTTCACTGGAGAGTTGATCTCTTCATTAGCAAGCTATTAAACAACAGACAAATTTAGAATTTAAGAGCTTTGTGAATAATATTACAGATATTCAACGTTTTATTAGATGTTTCTTTCTTGGATTTAATATGCAGTTTATCAATCTTCTTCAGGGACAGCCCAATTTTACTTGGGACCTAAATTTTAATAGGGGGGCATTGTAAAGAGCTGTTGATGTGTAGTATTTTTTCTAATAGAAAAAGTAATCCAAATTTTGATTAATCACCAAGAAATCGTGTCTTTTAAATATAAAAGTGAGTGATCTTTCATTTTTGTAAACAGCTCCCAAAATTAAAGTGATTTATGTTTTTACATTCAACTTCAGAGTTATAAGTTTAAATGTAGGATTGAACAGAACTTGATTTAAATACCACTACAATTCACCAAGGATTTTTAAAATTTACAGGAAAAAGTTGTTGTATTCTTCCTCACAATTAATTTTATCCTTATAAAAAAAAATAATTTTAGAAAAATGAAACCTCTATTTCAAAATTGTAAATATTTTTCTTGGGTTTTATTACTGCTGTAATATTAAATTGTTTACATCATGAACAAAGTACCTCATTGTGTGGCTTGGACTGTGCAACATTAAACTCCATATGTGGTAGGTAGCCAATATCAACTTCCATAACCTCCGGCTCATTCATGTCAATCAACCACTCCATATCTGTAGTCAATAAATGAAGATGGATCCCTCAATCAATATTAAGATCTTTAAATAAATGATATAGTTTGTCCCGGGCACTTCAAATACTTAAATAACCTAATTGTAAATATGTTTAACTAAAACATAGGTCTTTTTTAAATAACAGCCTCACTGCATGTTCAAAAATTAAACTGGATAAGATTAAGGGTTATGATTTATGCAGATTAAGTAGTTCATATATCATTGATTCTCAAATTGTTTACTCGCTGAAACAAACCATCAAAGACACATAGTTTCTAACTAGTGACTTGCAATGTTTATATAAGACTTGCTTAAAATTAAAGATTTCTAATCAGTACCTGAATGTATTTTATAAGACTTTCTAAAAACTAAAGAAGATAAAAGCAAACAATCTAGGAACAAATTTTCTTATTGCTCTTTACATGTGTGAAATCAGCAAAAGAAGGTACAGCTACATACTAACCAACATTTAACCTTCTATCATTGGGAACATACAGGTGAAAATTCAAGACCTTGGTCAAATCCCTAGACATCAGGAGCTGACCAGTAAACTGAGCTGGTGTGAACCAGAAAGGTAATCTCGGTGGCTCATTCAACTGAAATTCCACATGCAATCTGTTGAGGGGAAGTTGTGGTGTACTTATGGTCAATCCAGTAAATATGCTGTACCAAAATGTGATTTGGATACTTGAGCACAGTAAGTAGAACATAATAAATTTTTCTTTTTTTAAAAACAAATAATAATCAAAGATAGTGTGTATTACAGTAAGAAATGTATAAACATTTGGCTTTGTTTTTTTTCTTGGATTGAGAACAAGTGAATACAATTTTTCTAAAAGTTTTTTTGTTTAGTAATTATAATAACTTGCTTCATACCTAAACACAACTTCCACATAATCCTTACTAACTGCTCTGACACAGCCAAAGGCCCCTTGTGGGTCAAATCTAGTTACCAAAAATGGATGTGGGTGAAGCATGGAGAACAAGCGATGAAGGAACTGGCCACGTTTTTGAACTTTAGGTGGATAGTAGATGTTGCTGGGCAAAGACAATGGTCTGTTGGAGTCAATGCCAGGATCTATTATTGTGTAAATGGTACCTGCAATTATGTGTAACATCAATCTAGAATTTTTACATTCTTTTTTCTGTACACATCAGTCTTCTTTATTTATGTCTATGAGTTTACACAAAGATTTGCTCTATATTATGTAACACTAAGATTTGCTCTATATTATGTAATACTAAGATTAGCTCTATATTATGTAAAAACCTACATTTATATTATTTATCAGTGTGCCTCTCTAAATGTTGCATATACCTTTGAGAAAGCGATCTTTTGGAATTCATTATAGTGAATGGAAATATTTATATATATTTTTTTTTACATAATATTGTTATTTATTTAACAACTCTATAATACTATCTAGTGCATTAAGATGTAAAGAACTTAATATCTGTACAAGAAATCCTTATTGATGCCCCAAAAATAAATGATATCCCAAACCTGGTGGTGGAAAATTTTTAGGATTTTGAGGCAATAAATCTTGGAACTTTGAAACTCCAAATGTTTTCAAAGGTAAAATTGGGGCTGTCCATTCCAAAAGTCCTTCCACCGAGTAGTTACTAATCTGTTTTATTGAATAGGAAAAATATTCAGAAATTTAAAACAACTGAGCAGATTTTAATGTAAACTTTGCAATATGTCATTCTAAACAATTAATTATCAATTTTAAGATTTAATTTTGCGAAATACATTGTTGTGCAATTTATTAAATATGAGCAACAAAGCCCGTCCAAGGATGTTCGGCAGTCGTTTCGGTGACATGTTGTACCTCCCCCTCCAACAGCCTTCACGACCAGCCATAAATGTACATCACGTCAAAAATACTATTCATTATAGTCATAATAAATAGCCTGTAAAAACAAAGTTTTTGACTATAAATCCCAACGCGTACCGCTCAAAATAATGTCTTGAAAACAAATACTGCACAAAAAATAACTCGCTTTGAACATCCGCGTAAAATTGTTCAACATGTAAATAAGATTTCATTTTCCGATTGGCTGTGGGAGTCTGTAGGAGTTTGAGGGACCAATCGCTTTCGATGACCGGACAGAAAATTGACTTTTATTATACAGGATATGTATTTTTTAACTCCTAAAGCCCCAAAGCGCTGTAATGCGCTCCTGACTGCTATTATGAAAGCGTTGTAAAGCCCTCCTAGATAGCACTCTCGTTGGAAATGAGATCACAGAAAGTAAAAACTCTTCAATGCTTGAAAAATGATGTATTTGACTTCAAATGACCGCCGTTGCCCACGCTAGTGTTATCGCTCGATTCGCAAATTTTTTGGTCGTTTTTAAGTGTTTTTTTAAGATGCGATTGTCCTATAGTTTATTATAAAAATAATAAACTACAGGTAAATATAGTATTTAACTCAAGACAGTGTTTTGGATGCATAAAATAACCATTCTCAGCCTAAAAAATGACGTCAGTATGACAATGGTAATATAAATGGATTTTACGAAATTTTAAAAATTTCATAACCAGTTGATCGCAATACGGGAATTCCTTACCGGAATGAGGCGTAAGTTTATTGAAAACCTTATGTGGCTTTAAGAGTTAATTAACAATGAGATAGAATTTATTGCTTAACAATTACACAAGAAGGTTATATAGCAATTTGGTAATAAAATTATTTCAGATTGAGGGTTATTATCTATCATTATTAGTTATTACCTCTGGCTGCCATGATCTCATCATAGTGGATAAATTAAGAGGTGTCAATGTAGCTTCGATTGTAACCAAATCTTCACCTGGAAGGGCATCAGCATTTTCAGTTTCATTTCCCTGCAATCAATAAGCACAGGTTTTTAAAGACCAAAATTAAAATGTATATGAAAAACATTAGCAAATACAGTAATATTTTGGTGCTTTATACAGTATGGCAATAAGCTGTGTTGTCATTGTATGAATATTGCTGAACAAAATGTTTTAGCAAAAATAGATATTATGTATGGGAACTGATACCTCTGAAAATTTTGTTAATTTTAGGCAAGAAGGAAAGGCCATAATTGTAATAAATAATATATTAGTTACCTGGTCACCAACCAACTTAAGGAGTAGGGGTACAGCTTCCTCCACACTGAGGTACAAGTCTCCATCTATGTCATAGGTCAAAAACAAGTCGATTGCTTTCCATCCATAGATTTCACTGTTTTGTGACACTGTTTTGTCGGAGTTGTAGTGATTTAAGTTGGTTATCCACCATGATCCAATAATGGAAAGCACTCCCAAAATTAATGGAACATACAAATACAACCATCTTGGAATCACTAATGTTATTGTTTGTTCAAGAGGGGCAGAGAGTTTATGACTGTTCACCCCATGGCTTAGTCTGTCATTTGTAATGGATTTGTCTCTTCCAATAGATTTCATAACACCAAAAACAAATTCATAATGCAAATTTTGGGGTTCAGTCCAGTAATTTTTTCATATTAATATAACAATAAACTGAAAATTGTAGCTGGTGAATAAAAACTGTTGAGCACAATCTGAAAATGAGGGTAAACTTTCTGTTACATCATTCATAATACAATAATAGTGTGTTTATTATAATAATACAATTCGGGAACCAATTTTTAAAGACATTTTGAAAGTATTTTGCACTTAAGTATCAAACACTAAAATTTCAAGACATGCATCTAATTAGTTATTATTAGTCAACTGAATGGATTCATACCAATTTAAAATAATTTATGAATGCTACTTTTTTTTTTATATAGAAGAATCTGAATCATGAATAATTAGCTTATCTGTAGTCTATGTAGTCAACAACACTTGTTTAAGGCCAAATTATTCTGGCTAAAGCAAAGAAGATGATGCTGATCTGTATTTAGCTCCTTGTTAAGGAACAGGGCAGTCTCCCTACCACTTATTACCAGTATCTAAAGACTTAAAATTTTATATAGGCATTGGCAAATAATTGTTATTAATTTTAATGGATGAAATTAAAATAAGGGCTTGATTTTAACTTTTATGTAGAGGGTTAAATAGGGTTAGATGGTCTATTTTTTTTTAACGAGGTGACAACAAACCTGGCGGTCAAATAAATATGTATAGAGTGGAGTGGAGCTATCTGAACTGTCTTCTTTACATTACCATTATTTAAAAAATAATAATTTATAAGGCGAGGTGATCAAACATAATAATAGTTATAAGCTACACTTAAACTTTATAATTTGGAAGAACTCAGACAACTCAAACTCAAAGTAAAAGTGAGTTTGTAAAGTCACACTGTGAAGTCTCAGTAATGTGTTTTGACAATATCTTTACCTAATGCTTAATTGTAACGATTAGTTGTTATTCATTCTAATCATTCTCATTCAATTCATTAAAATAAAATTAAACAAATAGTATTGAAACAGGCTAAATAATATACTAAATAGCACTACATGGGCATAAAACACTTACACATATTCATAATTGACATAATTATATTATTATGGTATTCCCGAAGTTTCTAACTATATTATTTCACAGCAAAATTTAATTTTCTCATGAGAACTTAGATTTTTAATTTCTTAAATGCATTATTATATATTGTATTTTAGCTATTACAGCACTAATTTGTAAGTCTTATTATTTTCTGAGGCATTTTTTTCAATAAATAAATATAAAAGTCTAACGTGATGCAACTATTTTGTTTATTTATCACCCTACTTGCTGCTTTGTCACAGTAAAATGCCAAATGAAATTTTCTCACAAACAAACAAAATAAGGATCAAACATCTAGTAAACAAATATAAAGTGAAATTTTTAAAAAATATTTATTGAACTTCTAAGAACATTAAAGTAGATGAATAATACTTTAAAAAAAATATCTCCAGTCGGTAAATTTATTTAACGAAGTTTAGTTTAATTTTCTCATGAGGACTTATGTTTTTAATTCAATTAAATGCATTATATTTAACATTATGTTGATTGTATTTGTTAATCCCTTATTTTAGCGCATTTTAAATATTTAAAACAAAATAAATAAAATAACTTACTTTTACTCAATTTACTAATTTCAACACTTAAAATAAAGGATGTGGCTAGCGCTACGACAATTTTGTCGTAGCAGCAGACGACCCGGTCGGATATTGCTAGCGTTACGACATGTCGTAGCGCTAGTCAGGAAACTAGTGCTACGACATACGTAACTTCTGCTACGACTAGTTTTAGTCACTCTTTGCACTAAACACCTGGAAAGAATTAAATCTTAAGAAACTCTTCTTTAAATTGTATACGCATAAATATATTACAATACAGCATTATTTGTGTGTGTATTAATTCTAAAATCTAAATTTATGTAAATAAATTATTTAAATAGATTTAATTTTAGTATTGGTCTACCGATTATAAATATATCAGCCGATTTTGCTATACTATAGTATACTTGTGTAGTGTAAGTGATGCCAATGCATTAAAATTTAGTATACCATAAAGCCAAAGCCTAAAGCCGTAAATGAAAATCCTCAAGCAACTGATTCGCGCACAATCGCAAGAATGTAGGCCTAAAATAATTCGTTTCGTGTGGAATAATAAAATGTGCAGTGTGCAGACTTGTCACAGGAAACCATTCCATTCATCCTTCTACCTCATTTTCACTCTATTACTATTAGTAATACTATTACTATTGAGGGGGGGGGCAGGTAATAACAACCGCACAGGACTCCTCGTTTACTCGCCTTTTTTCCCCATTACTTTATGCTGCTGTTTGTGTCCGTTTTCTCAGCCCCCCCGCCTCTCTTTGCACTATTTATGACGAGCAAGTCTGCAGGGCATGATGAGCTATGCCTCCTTAGTCTGACAATGGCTTCAAATCCCTCTTCCCCCGCTTGTGTTAAAGCACTTTTTCGCGATGCCTTCAATTCAGAGAATTTTTCAAAAATAACTTCCAAACAATTTAATAACAGTGATGGTTTATAGTCATTTTTTAAACTCACGCCTCACCTTTTTCGTTGGTGATGCCGACTGAGTGTCAACTCGCGAATCAAAAGAAAGAAAAAAAAGTATTAGTATTAGCATAATTAAATACAGCTTTAGTCGTAACTGTAAGTAAGCACATAACACATTTTTACGACTGTCGTAGCAGCAGTCGACCCGACCGGATGTAGTAACGCTAGCCAAGCATATGTGGATTGGCTAGTATTACGACTAGTCTAAAATCTAAATATTTTTAGCGCATTTTCGAGAAGTTGAAATGCACTATTGTATCCGTTTTGTCCGTCTGTCCGTCCGTCCGTCTGTCATCACCCTAGATCTCAGCATCCATAAGTCCTAGACCCATGATGTATATATGTTTTTTGTATGTCCTGACCTGCCATTTGTGCATCAACACTCAGTTACTCGATCCGACCTCTTGTAGTGGCAGTAGAGCTCCTGGAAGTATGAAAGTCCTAGACCCATGATGTATATCACAAGAGTTCCTACCACCTCCAACACACAAGAATTCCTACCACCACCAACACACAAGAGTTCCTACCACCGCCAACACACAAGAGTTCCTACCACCACCAACACACAAGAGTTCCTA
>MUZC01000455.1:29248-56748 GCA_002072015.1 Radix auricularia | reverse complement strand
AATTTTTCATTACACAACTCAAATTTGAATCCCCACCCCCCCCCCCCCCGCCATGACGATGAACCTTAGCAATTTTAAACTCAAATCTCATATTGAACCAACACAACGATACGCTTATCGGGGATCCATTAGTTTCATTCGATTCTAGTGACATGTTGTAGCATAAGTTATTAAGTTGTTAGTTGTGGGTAAAACTATTGTGCAATACAGCAACACAATCTCTCAAAGCTACTATGTCCCTAAAATATGTTGAAATACTCATTAACAACTATCCACCAATGAACGTTTCTTTATTGAACCTTGTTATTTGCCATTGCAATCAAACTCAAACTCGGTCACCCGCCCCTTTTCCTCGTCATACGAAAAAACCCGCCCCAAGACAGCCGTCACAGTAAATCAGTGCAAATTGTATTTCCTGAAAATTCCAATCGAAGAAGTCAACGCCATGAATAACAGCTCGACGTCTGCGAGGCCGAAAATTAGTTCCGAGTAGGGCGGAGTGATTCTATTGGAACTCAGGTGCTTCCGGGTAACTATAATGGTAGAAACGACTTTATCCCCACCAGCTCTTTCGAGTGATTCGATTTGGATACCCTTTCGGTGCATTCAAATTTTTATCTAAACGCACAAACAAATTTGATTTTTCTGTTCACCGCGTGAAGAGCGGTCTCGGGGGATCCACGAGTAATCAATTTAGACAATGGTGACTCGTACAGACCGCGTTTTGCATAAGTTAATTTGAGCGTCTCCACTCTTGTACTCGTCAATGGGCAGACGCCTCAGCCTGGCGAGAGAAGTCCACACCCACTTGTCTCTCAAAGTGGTGTTAATGGTGGTCAGTTTTTGGTTGGATTCAATGATTTTCGTTCGATTTTACGAGGTAACGGAAACAGTTCGGATGGGGGACCTTAGCTGCCCTAAGCATGGATTGGTTTTACTGGCTCCCAGGCTCCCAGTCACAAAGACTGTAACGTTATTTCGTTATTTCTAATAAACTTTAATCAAGTTTTATCTAAAAAGGACAATAAAAATACATCCAGATAACTCAACTATTCCCTTTGTTTATACATACAAAAATATTGCAATAATTTGAATTAAAATTTACAATACCACGCACACACACACATTCATTTAAGTAAAAAAAAGTTAATAGATTTCAGAAATGTTAAAAATTAAAACCGTTTTTTTCTCTACTATACCGATAATTTTTTTGCTCGTCATACAAAATTGACATCGTTGAAATATAATTAAGAAAAAAGCATTCAAATTAAAGTTAATAAATAACAATACAAAACATATTGAAAGTAACATGTCGGTTACAAATAATCCTGAGTGTTATTAAAATCTGACACAACATTGAAAAATTATAATTTAATATGGGCCCGTATAAGAAACATGAGATTTCAGACAAAACACCAAACCACAATCTTGTCAGTGGTATTAAATCAAGATTTCATCTCGACAGTGGCACCGCATTCTCCTCTTTATGGCTGTCCTAAAGTCTTTGTTTAGAAAGGAGTAGACGAAAAAATTCACCCCCGAATTGGCCACTCCAAAAACTGAAAGACCGAACATAAGTCGGATATCGGGGGTGTACACGAGTGACATAAGAATGTACACCATGGACGGTGTCCAGCACACAACAAACAGTCCGAACACCACCACCATCTGTTTCACCCATCTCAGTGAGGCCAGACTACACGGGTTCGGAACCGTTTCTTCTACTTTCGTATGGTCGGGTCGTTCACATTTTGGATCACGTGATACGCGTTGGTCAAACGAGTTCGAACGTTTGTCACCGAAGTCACCACGTTGGTGCTGTGATCCTATTTGCTGATCATCTGTTGTTGCTGTTTGCTCACAAAATACTTCATGATTGCATTGTATCTCAAAGGAAGGAGATTCTGTTGATTGGACACCACAGCCTGTTTCGATGACACCTACAATAATCGTGCTGTCACATGGTTCTTGTTGGTCACCACATAATCCTAGGTTCTCTTTTGTCATCATTAGCTGAGTCACGTGACTTGACATTTTAGCAATGGCTTCCGCACGCGTTTCTTGAATCATATATTGATTAGTAGCTAAAGAACAGTTTTTTTGATTAACTTCTCTAATTTTCTTGGTATCGCAGTCAGCCCGTTTTATATATATCTCGTCAATGCTCACGCCGCTTTGACGGCTAGGTATGTCATGAACATTGATTCTTTTCTGGATATACAAAAGGGACGTTATATTATTTTGCTGCTCAAGTTGCAATCTTACTTTATCTTCCGAATGATTAAGGAAAGAATCATGCAGAAAATTACTCTTGCCACTACTAATTACTGCTTCAGTTTTATCATTTGAGATTTGTAGACTCATGTCTAAACTTGGCAGACAGTCTTCTACTAACTGGTTAATGCTAGGAGGTCTTTGTCCGCTCTCCTTTTGGCAGCCCTGATCTCTCTGCCTATTTTTACTTAAGACGTTGTTGATCAACACCATTCTCTTATTTCTCCTGTTTAAGTAGGTTTTGGCGATCATTGCCGTTCGGCCGTACGTTACGCCTATCCCAAGTGAAACCAGCAGGAAAAAGGGTGGAAAGGCCAATTCAATCATTATGTTATCAAAGATGTAAGAGGGGTTACAGCCCTGCAACAAAAACAAAGGGGTAAAAATAACTTTAACGCTATAATGCATTCATGTTTTGCGGGAAACTTATAGTAAATTTTGATTGTCACAAACAAATTTTACGGCGATTTCACTCTCACGGTATTAAGTATTTATTCCCAAATTTTAAAGTGGAGATTTGATGGGTTCAATTGCTAGTAAAAATTTAAGCTTTACTCTATCTTATCTTATCATATATGTTACAGACGCTCCTTCTGTACAGAAGATTATTGCGTCCTACGTATTTCTATGGTTTGTGTTTAGTCCTGTATTCTTACTAGAGTTTTAAAAGATGATAAAGTGGTGGCTTTCCTGGTTTCTTCAGGCAACCCATTCCACGCCCGAATGCCGGACGGAAAGAAAGAAAACTTGTATGTGTTTGTTCTTGCATATGGAATAAGAAAGCTGTTTTTATCTTTATGTCTATTTGAGGGTTGTATTAGGTTATCTTTGTGTTGTATTTCTAAATTAGAATTAATTGCCTTATGTATAATTACTAATTTACTCTTGGTTCTTCTATCCTCTAGTGTTTCAAGGTTTAATGATTTAACTAACGGTGTTACTCTTGTCAGTTTTTAATATTCTCCAGTAATGAATCTGGCAGCTCTTTTTTGTATTTGTTCTAACTTATCAATATTTTCTTTGGTGGATGGGTCCCATACTGAAGATGCATATTCTAGTATAGGTCTCACCAGGGTGAGGTAGCATTTTAGTTTTATATCTTTGTTACATTTGTAAAAGTTTCTTTTTATAAAGCCCAAGGTTTTGTTTGATTTTTTAATAACTTCATTGACATGGGGATTCCAAGATAGTTTCTCATTTATTATGACTCCTAAGTATTTCGCATCTTTAGTTTGGGTTAGTTCTTTTCCATGAATGAAATATTTTGAATTTACTCTATTCCATACATTTTCATTACAATTGTTATATAATGTTTCAAATACATAATTAGTAGGGCTGTTGTCGATTAATTTTAATTTAATTGTTAACTTTTGAAAAAATACCGAATAATTAATCGATGATTTTTTAAAAATTAAAGCCCAAAATAAGATGTGTGACATGATTAAAATGAAAATTTCAAGGGAAGCAACAAAACAGGCTATTGACATTTTTTGTTTACTTTTGTTATTTCCTCTGTCTTAAAAAAACATTTTGTAAAATAGTTATAATCTGAATTAAAATTTGTTTTTTTAAAAGCATATTAACGATGGAAAATATTGCTAAGCCTCATTCCTTAAGTTTGATTTCAAGGCATGTTACATACAGTTCCAACGAGTTGTAAAAATATTATATTTCAAAACTGATTACATGTACAAATTACAATTATTTTTTTTGTAAAAACAAAATTTAAAAAAGAATCATGATTTGTAATTAACAAATTAGGGGCCGTCCATAAAGTACGTCACGCTATTTTTGACAATTTTTAACTCCCCCTCCCCCCTGTCACAAACTGTCACAAATCTCGGCCTTCCCCCTTCCCTTAAAGTACGTCACACTTTCGTATAAAACTATTTTTTTTTTATTAACAAAATAATTAAAATTTAGCATAAAACACCGTGACGTCACGAATGGCCAGACACCTTCCATCCCCTCTGTCACAAACTGTCACACTTTTTTACACCAGTCCCCCCTTTGGAGCGTGATGTACTTTATGAAGGCTCCTAACAAGTCTAGCTTAATATAGGAATTGTTTGATGATTAAAAGAACCCCATAAAGATCATCTTTTATCCTAAGTGGTTCAAAAGTTATGATTTTTTTTCTAAGACCTCATTATTATTTTTTCCACTGTGCTGTCTTCCTTAACATTTTGTTCCCTTTTGGGGTATTTTAAAAAAAATGCCCATAACTTAAGTATTTAATTAAAGGTTGTTTTTTTTTAGGGAGATATATTTAAATATAAGTAGTTCAATATAATGTCAATGAATTAATTTTTTAAAAATTGTCAATTAAGTAAAACAAGTCTAATTTTATATCATTTTACTTCGAAAAAAACAGCCTATTTTTAAGTTTACACTTTAATTTTTTATTTTTTTTTTTAAAATGCAGAAGTTTGTACGTAAAACAAAAAACAAACAAACTATTATAAATTAGTAATAATTAATTCTTCATTAATAAATCGAACAAATTGTTTAAAAGACATTTTTTAAAAGTTAAATCGCTATTTTAATTTTATTATTTTTATCGATAACATTTTTTACCGATCAATCGAGAAATTTATCGTTAATTTCCGTAGCCCTAATAATTTGGGTTAATGATAAATAAAACACAATCTTAAATTTTCTAAGAGAATAATTTGAATTTAACTGTTTCTAAAGTTACAGTGCTATTTAATAGCTGAGGCTTTTCTTTTCAAAGAGATATATCATTCATGTAACTAACATAAAATATCATCATTGGCGCGGTAGGGGTAGATAATCCACGGCGCAAATAAAAATATATTTAACAGTGTTGCCATTACTGTATACCATATCTTATTCGGGTTTCCAAATTCGCGGGTTAGGCTCTGAACCCTATCACATCATACTGTACTGTATTATTATTTATTACATGAACTGTGTGTGGTATATTTATCTGTCTAAGTTTACCTTGAAATTGGTTCCATTTTCTGTCAATTCTAACACATATTCTGTACGCATAATAAATGACTTTACGGTACAGTTATAACTTATACAGTAAGGGTAAATATAATGCTATGCTGTGTTACTGTCCTCCTGTAATTAAGTTTCGTTTTTATTAAAATATTGTTACAATACACAATTAAAATGTGTTTACATAATCATTACTACATTGGTGAAATATATTAGTGAAATACATAAATGCATGCAATGTTACTACATTATTACTGTATTGAGTAAGAGTGTCTTAAGAAAGGGTTTGTTAAGCATTTAGGACCGTATACAAACTCATACATAGGTGATTAAAAACGTTCTCTCTCTCTCTCTCTCTCATACACACACACACACACACACACACACACACATACACACACATATAGCTTAGTTTTTTTTTCAAAGAGACATATGATTCATGTAACTACATAATATATTGTCATTGTTNTATATATATATATACAAACCTGAAGTCCCGCCGCGTATGATGTACTAAATCCGTAACTGTAGGCAAACATCCACTTGCAGACTATCACCGCATTGATCTTCCTCTCCGTCACCCGCCTCAAGTAGAAAAACGGATAAGCGATGTAGACGTATCTGTCCACGGCCACCAGCAACATACTGAAGAGACTTACTGTCAGCGCACTGTACAATGTGCCCAAGATAGAGCGACACTGAAACAAATTGAGGAACTAAAGTAGAAATTTACAAAATTGAAAAAAAGAGGAAAAAGAAAAACAAAGAACGTATGAAAATAAAGACAATAATTATATTAAAAGATTCTCCACTATATCCCCACATTATCAAAAATAAAAGCTTTTTCAACCCAGGACATTAATAAAAAGAAAAATTTCAGATCATTTTAACCTTTTAAATGAATTTATGTTGAATATTTTTTATTATGTTCAATAAACGTCAAGTAAATTTATTGAAACATTTTTAATATTGTATATATTTGTTTGACGTTGGTTGCAAGAAAATATCAAGACCAGTTTAAAACTCAAAGTAAATTTTCGCATGGATTCCAACTAATGTTAAAAATGAACCAAATAGTTTTATGGCACATGCAATACATATACGTTCGTGGTACAGGCCAAGGATTTACACATAACTTTAAAGCGTGAGAATGAATAGCTGGGTGGCCTCGGGAACAGATTTCTGTCTTCACGGATCTGCCGTAAACTATCGGTACACCAGCCGAGCGCATATTCTGCTCGACTACAATGCCACATTTTCACAAGCGAATTTTATAAGCGACGTTCCTTTGTTGGTTTATTCGATTTAAATAAATTTCATTCTTCTGAACTCTATAGTTACCATCTTAATAAGCATCTTACTTTGAAAGTCGTTATCAACAAAAAATATTAGCAAGCCTTTCATACAACGATCACTGCAGCAAAACATTTACCTCATCCAGATTCTGTTTTTCTTTGCAAAGGTTTTGGAGGACCATAACCCCATACATGAGTCCCACTTGGAGATCTGCCATCGCCAAGGATACTATGTACTTATTCTTCATTGCCGAGAGAAGAAAAAATTGTGATGTTTATCAGGTAATGCTCTAATAGCATATTGTTTTAGATGTACTAACTACATTATATTTTGGCTTGTTTTTAGAATCCCAGCATAATAGGCAAATGTTGATTTTAAGTGGATTACTTTGAATCTGTCTCTCTACAAATGTTGTCGACGTCATCAAGCGTTTCCGTTAATATGTCATTAATGGTTATGCTTCCTTCACGGGTTAATATTGAAAGTAACTTTGGTGTTTTCTGGACGAGAGAATTATTAAAGTTCACACCTGCTCTATCAAATGGCATGAAATGGCATGCACAACTGAAATTACTTTGTACTTGTAGCTGGCCCCTTCAGATTTGAATTGTTTACAGAAAAAGGCTTTAATTTAGTATAATGTTCATTGAATCAATTGTGTGAGCTGGTGATGTGATAAAGAAACATTAGCCACCTCATAACACGTATGAGACATTAAATATATTTAAAATAATTAGATTATTATTATTTATTTTATTAAATGGTGTGCAAATCCCCACCACTTACCCGAATGTTCTTAAGCGACTTGGTTCGACATTCTGCCAGTAAGGTCAAACTGTTCGCGCCAACTATAACCACACTTAACAACATATTACTGGTCGCAACCAACAACCTGTACACATCTACTCCACCATCCACCATCGTTCTGTTGTGGTTGTCGTTTAACGCTGTGGTGTTCAACATGATGAATGAACTGCTTATAACGTCTCTATAAATACCTGCCAACTCTTTATTGCCCTGAGTCTGAGCGTTCTGTTCCATTGCCTTTGAAAAAATAAGACTGTATGATTAGTTGAATGAACTACACAATGTGAAGAAAGAGACTAGAGATAAAAGCAAAGCAAAGTCTACTTTCAACATGTTCTTTAATTGTTATCATTACATGAATACATCATCAAATGATTAAACAAAAGATTTATACATAACAATCAGTCTAATTAACTATTATTGCTCGTTGAAATGAGTATTTTGTAGATACTCTTTAATCTTCATTTATTTATGGTACATGTACTATTTATCCATTGTATTTTAACAACTATTTACAACACTCTATTTACATTATTTTTTTAAAAATCCCATTGACTGTTACTGTGCTATTTTATCTTGGAGTTATTTATCTCTTGCCTTTATCAGTTTTTAAATATTTATAGATACAATTATTATGTAGTATAAAGTATAAATCCATAGGATACTTACGCTCTATAATTTCGACCAAGCTTGCTACTGCGCTCCTCATTGTGCCCTTGATCATGTGCAAGCCTATCTCACACAAAATAAGATCTCGATCATCAGTTATTATACAATCCTTGAATGTTCTATAAATGACCTGGTCAAAGTAGAGCCCCACATTTTGAATGGCCAGTGTTTTACACGCATCAACAAGACTGCGTGTCCCAGCTACAGTCTCCGTTATTGGAAGTTACAATTAGTAGTTCTTCCAGCAATCCATTACTTACAATAATCTCTTTATTACACAATAAATTCCTATAAAAAACAAATTTTTCTTCTATCATTTCATTTTCCCGATATTTTCCCTATAGTTGAATAGCTTTGGCCTGTGTTCCACATCCTTGCATCAGTTTTCGTTAAAAGTGTTTTACCTGGATCAACGAATAACATCGATGCCCACAGTGTTACGCATTAGTGCCGCATCCCGAGCCACTAATGCAGTGTTTTCAAATATTTGTTGTAGACTGATGGACAGCTCTTGTTTGTCTGTTCCGTGATTAAAGTACGTCGTCGATGTGCTAGTTAGATACAGGGCAGACATGAAAGGATATTCTAACTTCACAAATACCCCCCCCCCCCCACAACATACTGAAGTTCTCACCCTGTTCTTTAAAGAGTATTTAACAGAAATACATATGTAGTCAAATCTTTGATGCCATTAGTAAAAATCCTAAAAACATTTACAATTTTATTCCAGGCCTACAAAAGCAAGAAATAAAGTATTGAGAACATTATCTAGGAGATTCAGTTGAATGATACGACAAACAAATAATACAACGTTATTAATGTTTATAGCTGTAATCAAGGATGTAAGGGGAAGACTTGAGCATGTATTGCAGTATTTTAACTTTTCGGCTCTTTGCAATAGCAAAGTTGCATGTGAGGTCTACAAATATGTTATACCCATCAGTTGAATGAAAGTAGTGCCATGAGCATAGTCCTGTTTGTCCAATTGTTGACAGAAATTTGTTTTTATCAGCTTCAGTTTGCACAACCCATATACACTTACCTTTAGAATTCGTTTCAAGGGTTTAAAAGTAGATTCGGAAAGAGATATTTACGTTTGGAAAACATGTTACCAAACCCTCATCTATTTTTGCATTGATCTTTCAGCCAGACTTTTATTTTTAAAAGTATTTGATGAAAACTAAAAAACATCATCAGTAAAACCTGTACTATATCTGTTGGATGCATATCATTTAATGCTTTTGCATTAAAAGATAAATAGTTAATCTTCCCTGAATAAAGTTAAATCTTTCTTGTAGTGTCAGTAATAAGTCATGGGAAGGATGAGTTTGTCACAAGCGTGTATGCTTAAAATCAGCAGTACATGTATTATTATACATAATGTCATCATAAAATCGGTGTGACTCTCGCTTGCACTGTATCCATTTCTCTTAACAACGACCGTGTTTGATCGATTACAAAGACTTGTATAAAACTCATGAAAAACTTAATGATGGTATTCAATTTTCCTTCGGGAGCCAGAGGAGCTTGGGGCAATTAACACGTCACAAAAAAATAGATATACCTTTTATGTGATGATTATTTAAACAGTAAGCTTTTTATAGAAATAAAACACTGACAGGAGTGCCTACAAAATATGAATGCATTCAGAACCCTGCGAAGACGGCTCTGATAGAGCATCATGCTTTTATGACGGTATACCCGTGTCACACTTGGCATCATTGATAGATTTTAATATTTAATCAAATAATTTATTTTTATAGATAATTTCTATGTATAGCATTTGTATTATGGGATTTAGCGAGTGTTCCTGAGAAATGATACTACTGTTTAAAACGCGAAAATAACATTTTAATCTTCCAATGACCAGGCTAGAGGGGAATTTACAAAGAAACTACAGAAGGTGGATCATAATACAGGCGTCCAAGACTCTAAACTCAGAAATCCCGGCTTTACTCAAATCTCTGTAATTTTCAATCATTTTATCGTGTATTACTTCAAACATTATAATATGAAGGCACTTTATATTTAAGAGAGGAGCACTGATAGCAAGGGAAAAGTACATATTTAATGTTGGAGCGTGCACAGAATTGAACTTGAACTATCCTTTAACCCGACGCTGGGTCGTTGGGGCACCATTTTGAGCTGCGCACTAACTCATGCCAAGTGTCACGGTTCTGAGCTGCCTTCTGGGAATCGCTAAATGAAAGGCCGTTCCACTCTTTGATGTTGTCCTCCCAACTCTTCCTTGGTCTGCCTCTTTTCCTTCTTCCCTGGACTGTGCCTTGCAATATCGTCTTTGAGAGACCTCCAGATCTTGACACGTGTCCGTACCATCGTAGTTTCCTCTTTTTAATTGAGGTGAGAAGGTCCTCGTAAGGGCCAATGACAGCACTTATTTTGTCGCGGACCGCTTTGTTCGTGATGTGCGCCGTGTAGGAGATGTTTAATACCTTTCGAAAACATCTCATCTCAAGCGCACTAATTCTTTTTTGGAGGTCTGCGGTGAGCGTCCAAGCCTCACAACCATAGAGGAAGACTGACATCGCCAGAGAGCGCATTAGTCGAATCTTTGATCTCAGGGAGAGCTTCTTGCTTTGCCAGGTGTTTTTCAGTTTGCTTAGTGCTGCAGTTGTTTGGGCCGTTCTGGCAATAATTTCTGGTTTTGAGCCTTCATCGGATATTACAGCCCCTAGATATTTGAAGGTAGGGACCTCCTCGAGTTTTTGACCGTTTATCCGTATTTCACTTGTGAAATTCTTATTTGCCATGACCTTGGTCTTTTCTGCATTAATTTCCATGCCATACGCCTTCGACGTCTTCTCTAGCTTTGCAAGGAATTCTTTTAGTTCGTCCTCGCTGCCAGCTAGGCCGTCTATGTCATCGGCGAAGCGTAAGTTAGTTATGATCCTTCCTCCGATGCTGACCGTTCCGACATGGTCTTCGAGCACATCAGTCATAATTCTTTCTAGGAAGAGGTTGAAGAGGATGGGGGAGAGTAAACACCCTTGTCTAACACCAACAGTGGTCTTGAACCAATCTCCCAGCTTGCTGTTGTAGAGTACTGCGCTGGATGCTCTGTTGTATAGGTTCTTGATCACAGTAATGAGGTTGGCGTTAATATTGTACTTGTGCATGGTTGCCCACAGTGCTGCATGCCACACTCTGTCAAACGCCTTTTTGAAGTCTATGAAGACATGAAAGAGGTCCCTCTGGTGTTGCAGATGTTTTTCACAGAGCACTCGCAAGTTGAAGATCTGCTCTGTTGTGCTCCTTCCTGCTCTGAAGCCTGCTTGTTCTTCTGCAATGATCTGCTCTGCTTGTGGTTTTAGTCTGTTTAGTATTACCATGAGCATGACTTTGCTGGGGTGACTGATCAGGCTAATTGTGCGGTAGTTCTGACACAATTGTAGATTACCCTTCTTTGGGAGCGTTATAACCAGCGATTGAGTCCAGGGTGTTGGCCATTCTCCTGTCTGCCAGATCTTGTTGCACATGCTAGTTAGAATGTTTATTACTGGGTCACCTCCTGCTTGAATCAGTTCACCTGGGATGTTGTCTGCTCCAGCCGATTTCCCCTTTTTCAGCTTTCGCACAGCAAGCTCCACCTCATCACGGAGAATGTAATGCATGTCCATGTTAGATGACGTTGGGCAATTGAGCACTGATTCGTCGCCCTTTGAGTCTTCATTGTATAGCTCAGAACAGTATTCGGTCCATCTTTTTATTATTTCTTGTTCTTCTGTAATACATTTCTCAGATTTATCTTGAATTGTTGAGATGCGACCTTGCNAGGTTGAAGAGGATGGGGGAGAGTAAACACCCTTGTCTAACACCAACAGTGGTCTTGAACCAATCTCCCAGCTTGCTGTTGTAGAGTACTGCGCTGGATGCTCTGTTGTATAGGTTCTTGATCACAGTAATGAGGTTGGCGTTAATATTGTACTTGTGCATGGTTGCCCACAGTGCTGCATGCCACACTCTGTCAAACGCCTTTTTGAAGTCTATGAAGACATGAAAGAGGTCCCTCTGGTGTTGCAGATGTTTTTCACAGAGCACTCGCAAGTTGAAGATCTGCTCTGTTGTGCTCCTTCCTGCTCTGAAGCCTGCTTGTTCTTCTGCAATGATCTGCTCTGCTTGTGGTTTTAGTCTGTTTAGTATTACCATGAGCATGACTTTGCTGGGGTGACTGATCAGGCTAATTGTGCGGTAGTTCTGACACAATTGTAGATTACCCTTCTTTGGGAGCGTTATAACCAGCGATTGAGTCCAGGGTGTTGGCCATTCTCCTGTCTGCCAGATCTTGTTGCACATGCTAGTTAGAATGTTTATTACTGGGTCACCTCCTGCTTGAATCAGTTCACCTGGGATGTTGTCTGCTCCAGCCGATTTCCCCTTTTTCAGCTTTCGCACAGCAAGCTCCACCTCATCACGGAGAATGTAATGCATGTCCATGTTAGATGACGTTGGGCAGTTGAGCACTGATTCGTCGCCCTTTGAGTCTTCATTGTATAGCTCAGAACAGTATTCGGTCCATCTTTTTATTATTTCTTGTTCTTCTGTAATACAGAATTAGGGAAGCTAATGTGTTTCCATGCACGGCAACTGCACAACCGACTCGTTTAGAAAAAAAATGAGATAAACAATCCTTCGTTACAGCTGATTTGGTTCGGGGTGGAGGGGGTGGGGGTGGGGTTATGTGGTTATCAGATTAATCTTGTTTAAGTGTTTTCTTTCGTTACAGCTGATTTGGTTCGGGGTGGAGGGGGTGGGGGTGGGGTTATGTGGTTATCAGATTAATCTTGTTTAAGTGTTTTCCTTCGTTCGCCCCACCAATTTTCATGCTATAATTATGTTTGCCGATGAAGTGCAAACATTTTTTTAAAAGGGACAGCTCTTAAAGGAAGGCTTATCTCTTGGTAAGCGAGACATTTTTCATGGGCTTAGTGAACAACATCTTCCATGATGCTGCCAACTTAATCATTCTACTTCTACCCCCTCCTTCACTCTGCTGATAATGTGATGTCCATTCCACCAAGACCCTTGCCATTATCACATTTTTTAAAAAAATGTGTTTGGCGACATTCCGTCTCTCCAACGTCGGCGATTCAGTCACAAGTCAACATTAACCCTCCTTGTTCCACGTTGTTAAAATTAGACACTAATTAATGCTTATGAACACACTTATCATTGTATGAAAGAAAGTATAGTTCAGTGGTGAATTAAATACCATCCCCGATCAATAAGATGGTTTAAAAATAATAAATACCCGAAAGTTGGTGTGGAATAATGTTCTAATACTATGGGAAGATAACCTTACCTCAAAACATGACGTCTTAAGTGAGCAGTATAAAAAAAGATTGGGTTGAAAATAATGCAATAAATATTTGACAAAAGAGATAGATCATTATTTTTTCACTCGCATTGCTCAGGCGAAAATTAAAATGTCTAAAATTTCATTGCGCTAATATTATAACTGTAATATAGGATTAGTAGAACATCAGTATTCACTTAAATTTGTTTAACAATGATTAAATTTTAAAGTTATTTCCAGCACATAGTTTTGTTAAGATAATTCAAACAGAATGAAAACAAAGTTTAATAAGTGTTAAAGTAAAGCTTATTACATTTATTGGGTGCAGTGACGATTAACTAAACACTTGAACAAACCATTACTGATTGAAATAACTATACATGTTATAAAGCATCAATGCGTTGTTGCATTTTACTTTGCGACAAAATAAAATCTAAATTTTAAATATTAGTGGAATACTTTGAAATCTCCGCTAAGTCAATTTAAAAGATATTTTTTTTTTCTAAATTTATATTTTGTTTGTCCTTAAGGCATAAAAGATAATAATTTAAACGAAGGTGACTTTTCACTGCGTTCCTTGCCAGATGGGATTGATATGAACGAAGTTAACAAAAGATCAAGAAATTAGAACAATATGAAAAATTGAAGCAGTTGCAATAGTTTGGCCAAACAGATTTTTCAGTGGTTGCAGGAGAGCCAATTACCAAATATAAATAGTAAAAATGTTATCTTAAATCTCAAAATCTATCAGGTAATTAAAAGAATTATTTTAAAGAAAGATAAATTAAGAATTACAATCGTTTATCTAAAAAAATATATATTTGTTCTCAAATAGAGACATTTCTATATAAATTTACAGAATTTGAAAATGCATTCCAGTTAACAGTCACTGGACCTTTTCCAAAAATGTTAAAATGTTAAACTCCTTGTGACACGTTCAACTGCTCACAGTTCTTGTGAAACGTTCAACTGCTCACAGTTCTTGTGACACGTTCAACTGCTCACAGTTCTTGTGACACGTTCAACTGCTCACAGTTCTTGTGACACGTTCAACTGCTCACAGTTCTTGTGACAAGTTCAACTGCTCACAGTTCTTGTGACACGTTCAACTGCTCACAGTTCTTGTGACAAGTTCAACTGCTCACAGTTCTTAAACACCTTTTAAAACTTGACCTGGTATAATGTGTTGAAAGTTTAAGAATTGCATGTATTTTTTTCAATATGTTTATTAACTTATAAGAATGAAAATCCATGTTCACAATTTACATATGTTGCCCTCCGAAATAAAAACATGATTTCAATTTTAAATATACAGGATTATGTACATACTAATAACGAATTACCCTGTTTAAGTGAAACCAAAATAATTTTTTGTTCGATTTAACTGTAAATATTTTTTGCTTGGTATGACTTTTCCTCAAGTAACAATCTATTCCATAATTTTTGTTAACGTTCATAGAAGTTAATAAATGTTTACAAACAATTTTATCAAAGAATTATAAAGATATTATTATAAATATGTTACTGTACACACAGTAATCACAACAATATAAAATATATATGACAGAAATAATTTAAATTGAACATTAAAAAAAAATCTCATTTAAAATTTAAAATAATTTCTTATGCGACGTCGTCCCCTCATCACCCTCACCTATCACCGGCCCACGCGCATGCGTCAAGCTAATCTCTGCAATGACATCTCAGTCTCCTTTTCAGGACAACCCTGAAATGTTGGTTAAAGTAAGAGTACACGAAGAAGTTGACCCCTGAACTGGCAATGCTGAGAAGAGACAGGATGTACGCCAGCCGAAAGTCGAGCGTCACCTTAAAAGTCAAGTGAATGTAGACCATGATGGGCATCCAGCTGATGACGAACAGACCAAACACCACAACCATTTGCTTCATCCATCGGAGTGAGGACAGGCTCCATGGATTCGGACCAGGCTCTAAAGATGTTGATTGGTCAAATGAAAGTGATTCTGGCTTGAAAGGGGCAGTTTTAGAGTTTGGACACTGCTCTTGGAGCACTGCGCTTTTATTTTGGTATCCTGCCTTTTGGTTTGTTAAAACCTGCTGATGATAAAAAAATTCGATTTTATTTTCTGAAAGATCTGAGCAATGGTGACTGTTAATGTATTCCTTCCTTGGGTCTGTTTCAGGAAATTCAAAAACTTCCATCAAGTTGTCAGGTCGCACTGACCTATGGTCACCATGCACGTCCCTTCTACAACACAATTCCGTTCCGCTATCCACAACGCATATTCTATCTTCTTGTAGCACGTCTTGGAGATCTCCTTGACTCTGGTCAGTCAGTTTCTTATGTAGTTCAGGACAATCATTTTTAAAGCTGTTTGATTCTGTTGTCTGGTGAGTATGAATTCCACTGGTAACTACAGGGCCTTCATGTTGACCTCCACATTCACACCGAACAACATCTAATTGGTTTGTTGCTTCTGTATTTAAATGGTTGGTTAATCCAAGTCCGTTCATATCACGCCGCACTCCACCTGAACGCCTCTTTTCATTCTCTGACGAATTTCTGTGCCGCACATCAGCTCCAGTGACAGACATTTTCCGTCGACCTTCCAAAACGCGACGTTTATTTTTCGTTTCGACTGGGTACTTCAAGATGTAGCTGGACACGCTCTGCTCTGTGACGATATTTTCATTATCACTCGCTTTACTGTGTTTTACCGTGCCCATTTCGTTTCGTTTTGGTAAAGATTTATTTTTAGCAAGGGTTTCATTGATGACTAGAAGTCTCTTGATCTTTTTGTCTCTGAACATTTTGGCCATACTAGCAATACGCCCGTAGGTTAACCCGATGACTACACCGACAGTCAAAAAAATTTCGGGCAAAACATATCGCATCATTTTGTTATTTAAAATGAAGAATGGGTTGCATTTCTGAAAAGTAAATAAAATACTATAAGTAAGTAAGAACTGTTCAATTTTTATGAATAAGTTGATTAAAAGACTACTAAATTAAACAACAATAAAAATTGTACTTTTTGACTCAATGGCTTATTTATGAAAATTGGCAACAAAGCCCCAAAGAACAATGGGTTTGGCGCCTTTGTGTTCATTTAAATATATTTCCATCCATCCATCCATCCCTCCGTTCATCCATCCATCCATCCATCCATCCATCCATCCATCCATCCATCCGTCTGTCTTTGAGCCCGTCTGTCTGACCGTCTATCTCTCATCTATATCTATTTCTGCGAAAGTTTCTATATCTATCTATATGTTTTTGGTTAATTTTAACTAGCTTAAAATAACACATTATAAACTGTAATTATTCAATTACCAATAATTTCCTATTTCTGAAAGAATTTCTAACCCCGTTGTTCTCTCTATTATTAAAAAATTGTACCAGTATTCTCCCCTTCCCATTTCATTTTTAAAAAGAAACAATGTTCTTAATTTTAGACTTGTCTTTAAATGTCTACTCAATTAAATCTTCCATAGAAACCATTAAACAAGCTTGTTATTGTGATAGAGTCATTTTAACATCTCCATTGTCTCTAGCTTACCTCTACTGCATCCACAAAAGAAGCAGAGCATCCAAAGGTGAAGGCCGTCGCTCCCTCTAGGATCAGGACAAGTCGTGTTTTTGTGCCAGTCACGTGCTTGATGTAGAAAAATGGTCGAGCGATGTACAGGTAACGGTCAATAGCGACGGATAACATGATAATGAGACTGTATATGAAGCAGGAGTACAGGATGGCAACGTAAAACTGGCACTGTAATATAGACATGTAAAGGAAAAGTAGTCATATAAGGACAATGCAATATAGACATATAGGGGCAAAGTAGTCATGTAGGGGCAACGTAATATAGAAACGAGTAAACAGATTTGTAGCAAAGGAATATGGACATAATATGTTAGGCAAAAATAATATTTAGACAACTATGTATGGAAATGTAATATAAATTGGTTAGTTGTTAGTGACAATAAATCAAATAAATTATTGACAATCATTTATAGCAATGTAACATAACATTTATTTGGGGCAATGTGACAGAGACATGACTTAGTGGAAATGTAATTAAGGTAATCATTTTGGACATATATTTAATAACCCCTTTTCAGTCCATGGTGGACTATAGGGAAGGTGAAGTAGCGTTCATAAGTTTCATTCAGCCACCACTAACGAGCAAGGGATTGTGTGGAACAATACCCCAGGGGCCTTGCGAGCATCGGGCTCGAACCCGTGACTCACATTTGCCTCGGTTCGACAGTCAAGCGCGCTACCGCTAGACCACCGCACCCCTATAGTTTTAAAACTATTTGTAGCACTCTAATTTAGGCAATGAGCAAAGGACAGACTTTTAGCCATTGCAAAAGTGATAAAATGAGTATGTCTAAGGGTCGTACTTACGTCATTAGCAGTTTGATAATCCTTGATGTAATACTGCAAGAGCATCTCGGTGAATGTGAAGCCGACAACAAAGTCAACCAATGCCAGGGCAACGATGTACTTATTCTAGGACGTAGAGTGAATAAGTTAATTGTAGGCCTATAGATTCTTGAATTGTCAAAAATGATAATCTAGCGGTAAACAGTTCTAGATGTTTGTTTAAGATATCATAACAACAGAACCGACCCAAGCATTTATTGTACAACTGCGACAAATGGTTGATAAACTAAGATTCAGTCCCCTTCCTCTCATAGCAAATAACATGTTAACACCTTCCTATAGCCTTGTTTCAAATATGATTGTTGTTCATCCGCCTTGACCAACGAGGACCATTCAATGCATTTTTTCTGTGTGCTGTGGCAATTTGGTTATACAAGTTTGTGAAAATGTTCAGTGCTTTGATTTTGTAGCCATTGAATTGATGGTCATGCTTAGAACTTGCTTAAAATACGATTCAACCATGCTATAAAATACTTTGACTACGCTAAGATTGAAAAGTTAAGAGGAGTGAGGTTTTCCCTTTGTGAAATTTTAAAAAGGTATAAAAGTCTCAGTTTGAAAAATCTTATCATTAAACAATCTCTAGTTCGCGTTGACAAAGTAAATTTTATAAGTCTAAATCTAAATGAAAAAATATATAATGTCACATGATTTACGAAGTGCATTTATAAATAAAGCTTTCATATTTTCTGGCTGTCTCTTTGCACTAAGAATGTGTTTTTTGCGTTAAAGAACAAATGAAAGATTGCGTAACGTCGGCATGATGACTGACCTGTGTAGTCCGCAGTGACTTGGTGCTCCACACAGACACCATCGTCAGGGCATTCCCCGTCATATTGAGAATACACAACAAAAAATGGACTACAGCAACAAGGGCTTCGAAAGGATCCCTCAGGGCCTGGACTCCGGACAACATTCTTGTAGGAGTGGTCATCGTCTCGTTGGCTAAAATTCTGGAAACATCTGTGACATTTTCCATAACTTTCCCCACAAAGTGGCTCCAATAATTGGTTTAAAGAAACGTATCTGAAGCAATAGGATATCTATCAATCGACGCAAAGCTTGAGTGCAGACAGTCAGTTCTCATTCTCCAGAGAGAAAAAAGAGTTACTGCCCTTTGAAGGGAAGGGAACAGCAAATATTAAATTAATTGGGTGAGGGGGGTGTACACTAACATTGTTTGCCAGTGTGTGTAATTTAACAGTTTGCCAGCATTACAAACTTTAGATATCGTTATCTGTCTATGGTGCTGAAGGCCCCTGTGTTTCTCTATAATAAAAGGATGAGTCAGTCATAAAAGTCAGAATTAAACAAATCCTGCTGTGAATCGAGTTAAAAAAAACAGCAACGCATTCGTAGCTGACAACTGTTATATAGCACAAAAGTTAAATAACAGATTCGCTGACAACTAAATAAAAAATCAAACTCACTCGAGATTAAAAACTCACTATTGGTTAAAAATTTACTCTTGAAAATCAATTTTTCTCTTCAATTGTTAGGTTGGAGAAAGTCAACTCACGGTAATGTCTCTGTGAACAGTTCTTTGATCAGAGGGAAAAAAGACTGCATGTCATGAATATTCAATGTATGGTGATGCGTGCTTTAAAAACTTTTCAAATATTGAGAAAGACGCCTGTCGACTTAGTATAAATATTGCCTGCTACTTTTTTAATCTTATCGTTAAAAAAAGGCCTTAACTTTAAGTAATTCAAGGAAGGGCGTTTTCATTTTAGATTAGAAGTAAAAAAGACGAAGTCTCAAAAGGCGGGGGGGGGGGGGGGTCAGAAATATAATCCATCTCATATCAAGGTCATGGTCTTACCATATTTATTGAAGCATCGAGGGGTTGTTTATCAAACATGGTGGGAGCCACTTATTACCAAGGATGCTAGGAAATTTTTTGATTGATGACTGACGTTGTGGAGGGAAGAATGTGAAAAGCTGTTAGGAATAAATAAGTGGCATGGATAAAATAATTTATTAAGTAACTTAGACTCAGAGGCGTCACTAGGGTTGGTGTCACCCGGGGCGGTAGCTCATGGTGTCACCCGGGGCGGTAGCTCATGGTGTCACCCGGGGCGGTAGCTCATGGTGTCACCTCCTCATGATTTAACCCATAGAAATTCTCCGAGTTTTCCAGTACCAAATAATGGGAATATATAGAATTCTACGGTCTGGTGTCACCCCCTGATGGTGTCACCCGGGGAGGCCCGCCCCCACCACACCCCTAGCGACGCCACTGCTTAGACTTGGACCACACTTGTGGTCTTAAATTAGCCAGGCCTCATGTTATTAAATAATGGAGACAATACTGATACTTGACATAGCCGGGTTGGTTAGGGGGCAGGAGAGTCCTACGTTCAGACAATGTTGTATGGCACTGCCCAACAGATGGAGCAGATTGCCCAAGTAATAGCCAAGGCCTTAAGAGATTAGATCTCAGGTCCAAAGAATATGTGTTTAGTTTAGTGGGTACAATAAGTTATATGGAAATTATTGGTAGCAGGAAATTACTTAGCACCAAATATTTTGGGTAAAATTAGTTGCAGCACAATGGTCAGATCAAATTATTTAGAATGCAATGGTTGGATTAAATAAGTTAGACTACACCTGTCGCATGGAATTAGTTGGCCCCGAAGCTTGGGTAGGTTATGGCAGCACTGTGATAATGTTGTAGTAGACTGCATGCTTGACAGATCTATCTATCTTTTTTACATTCCGTTGGTCAGATGTCTGTGCGACCGCCCGGCGCAAAGTTTAAAGGGAACATTGCTGATGACCCCCCAACCTCTCTTAACCACCTCCGAGACGCTCCTCCCTCTACACACGAATCTGGATCTTCAAACCTGGCCTCCAATGGGTAAGAGTTTTAGGGTACTTACCCATTTATTCTCAATCAAAAACAAATTTTAGAATCTTTTTGCCCATTCGAAATGTCTTTAACTCTGATTAGCTTTTTAATTTTACTTGCTACCAAACACTCCAAATAGTTCCAACAACCAAATGACCATATACTGATTATATCTACGCCATTTCCGCGACTTAATTTGTCCTAGCTCCTGGAGTACAATCGTAGTCGACTTTTAAATACCAGCAGGCATGATTCCTTTTAAACGCAATTAGGAGAATCTGTCTTCGTAGCTCTGAACAATATTTTCAGTCTGCTACTGGTCGTAATTTACACAGTGAGTATAAAAATATTATTTTCATTCAAAAGAAATTGGTGGGTTTTATAATTTGCTTTCAGTGACTTTCAGCTTTTCTTCAAATACCTTATTAAAATAAACGGTTTCTTTTTCTGAGAGTGATTGCATAAAACACGCAGGTAAACATGAATCAGTCAAATTTACCTCTTTAACATAACACTTACCTCAATGTAACGTGTACATGAAAATATGCAATAAAAAAAAAACAAGAGAGATGTAAAATGACTAATTTATCACTTCATAATTAGACTAATTATCAATAAAGTCTTAATCTTATTCCATAATTGAAATAAATTGACATTTTTTCAAAAATCCACGACAAATATTTGAGCTGCTTGCCTAATAGCCACCATTACTGCTAATGGAAGGGACGGGAAATAACAATGGTTGCCAAGGAAACGTTCACACAGGCACTTGGTAATTGTATTGTAACATTGAGGGAAAAATATCTGTTGCCTAGACAAAATCATTATGACATTAAATCATTTAATTGTATCAACATTTGACATGTTTACATGCTATTGATTTCAGAAATATGTAGATTCAATACACATTGTTTAGATTAAAGATGTGTTTTTAAATTTGATGTGTTAAATTTGTCAATTTTCATAAGGGCGATTGGTTTTGAATCCTTCTGACTTATAAAGGAAGGGGATGAGTATCTGTGCTGATTATTCTTTGCAATGAAACATTTTTTAGGGAAGTGTTTTTCAAGAGCTGTCTAGTCACTGTCTACTGACTTACATTTAAATGTTAAGAGATAAACAGACTGTGTTATGATATTAATATCGTTAATTGACCGCCATGATAAGTTATAAGTTCACTTCTAGAAAGTTTTGGCAGTTTCAGAATTCGGAATATAGATATGCATATCGTACACCAGCAAGTCTCTAGACTTTGAAAGTCTTCTTTTGAATTAGGGTATTTAAAGTATCTCTCATGTTATTTTCAAACAAGGAGTATTTTACCTTCTTGGCATAAATAATGAATTGATGCATTAAAGCAACACTTGATTAATCCAAGTTTAATAAGATATTTAGGCTTGAGATTATCGGACATAAATAAAATAAATTAAAATGAATATTCCTTACAACCGCGAGAATCTTCTCTCGAAGCTTCTCTTAAATTTAATAAAAAATGTATTACGATCAACTGAGTTTTTTTTATAATTGAGCATGGCATGGCTGACTATATTGATATGTCTCAGACTGTCCAATGTGGACAAACTGAAAACTCCACTTCCAAGAAATAAAAGCTTCTTTATTTATTTCTATAGTGACGCTAATATTTTTTTTAAATTAAAAAACACTTTAAACAAAAATAGCATCAACATATGTTTTAGGGGGTAGGGGACGGGAGCGGCAAACCTGGGTTCTGTCCTGGGAGGCACATACCCACGCTTCCTGGTGAAAAGCTCCCTGTATATTTATGTCTAATCCATAGAAATTAACTATTTTAGGACATTTTGTCGTAACATCGGCTTAAGATTCACAATTGTGCAGTTAAAACAAAATAGCCGTTAAAAACATTAGGCTTAGAAAGTTTGTTTTTGGATTTTAAAAAATGTTTTCTGTATTGTAAAAAATTGTTATTTTGATTAAAGATCTAATTTGATATGTTTCTCTTACCGTGGCATACTCACTATTTCTTTACACACAAACGCACATAATTCTTTTTTGAATAACTTTTCTAAAACCTTTGGTATGCATGGAGTAAACAAAAAAATTAACTGCCGAATTAGCCACGCCGAACATGGAGAGAACGTAAACTATCTTCGGCTCAATCTGGTACGTTTGGGACATGAGGACACAAACCATAGATGGTGCCCAGCAGATAACAAAGAGTCCAAACACGATCAACATCTGCTTCAGCCATTTGAAGGAAGCGACCTTTGTTGCTGCTGGGGCTTGACATGCTTTTAACTGATGTTGTCGCACATTAGGTTTGATATTGAAGATATTTACACTTTGCTGTTGCACCACACTTAAAGATGAATTTTCAGAATTGGGTTGTAGTTGTGAAGGGGATCCATTATAACCAACGGCCATTGAGTCAATATTGGTTAAACTTTCGTTTGCTTCGTGGCCCATGCTTCCAAATACTTCAAAGATATCGACGTATCTAATGTATTCGTTGGACCGAGGATATACCTGTTCCTTAATGTGTAATTGTCTCCGTGGGTGGCAACAGATGTTTTCGTCTTTATTTTCACCGAAGTAGTGACTCATCGCCATGTTGTTATTTACAACTGTTTTTTTCGACAAAATGGAATCGATTTGAACGAGTCTCTGCTGTTTCCTGTCGTGGTGTTTCTTGGCTGTTTTAGCAACCAGGCCGTAGGTCATACTGATGACAGCACACAGCACAAAGAAACACACGGGATAGAAGCAGTTGACGTATTTTCTCTGCAGAGTGTTGTACGGGTTGCAACCCTGAAGTTTAAATATTTTAATTTGATTTTTTATATGAATACAAATGTAATCAAATTTTTTCAATCCTAAAGTCTAGTAATTTCAATGCGTAAATGGATAAAATTAGAAATAAATTAAGTAAATACAATTTAATGATTGAAATCTATTGTAAAAAATAATGTGCATTAAGTTTTTAATACTACAAATAAGCAAGAAAACATCTTCCCAAAGACAGGGATGATATGTGTAAGTAATACGTGTTAGACAAAAGAGCTTACTTCATACTGTCTTTGTGAGAATGCATACGCCGCTATAAACCCATGAGTGGAAGCAAAAAACCATTGCAGAAAAATGCTAGCATTAACCCTGGTAGATGTTATAAGGCGCCTGTAGGTGAAGGGGTGAATGATATACAAGTAGCGGTCCAGCGCCACAGTCAACATGGTGAACATACTCAGGTTGATGCTTGAGCAGAGAACAGCAACAACATATTTGCACTGAAAGTAAAGGGGAGCGTCCTTTTATATGATGGGCAATGTTCTCTTTATACGGTTCGTTGGTTCGTGTGCAAAGCTGTAAAGCACCTATTTTTGGGGTATAAAATTGTGTATCTTATAAAAAACATGTGTCAATCAAATACCCTTTATAATTAATGTGATTAAAATTAAATTCCATTAGATAAATTAACTATACTGTAATCAGTAATGATAAGACGTTTTTTTTTTAAATAAAAAAATCTGCTGCCGATATTTATCATTTAAAATAACTGAATACCAACAAAACCGCTGGACACTGGTCATTTCTGTGACGCCCAATCCGTTGTTTGTCTTTCAACGAGATCCATCTTTTATAGACATCGTCATGGTTGAGTTTTAGCCCATCATTTTAAAATAAAGTAAATCTCGTATATATAACTCCCCTGCCTGTTCATATGTTCTTGTATAAAATGGAGTTCATTTTGTTGAAACCATGCTCAAAATCCGCACTTGATGCAATAATGTTGCATTAACAATCCAATAGAGTGTCAGTGCCACCATATCACTTTCATAATTGACAGCAAAGCTAAAAATCCCGATGAAAATCTGCATCAAACTCATATCTTCTTATTTTCTGCAAGTAAAACGTAAATTTACGATACCCTTCAATGACTTACGTTGAATATCTGTATAGCTTACACAGAATGCCTTGCATTTAGAAATTGATGTTGTATGTTTTGATTGCGCCAAAGTTAAAACCTGACGAGATGACCAACGCTGACGACTAAAATATTTTTCATGCATCGCATCAAATCGCTTTCATGAGGAAAACAACTGCAAGCTAAGACATTTAATGAATCCGAAGACTGGCGGGCTAAAAGTTTTCATCAGTTTTAGCAATTATCCTTTGCAGACCAGTTCATTTTTTCACCAAGGGACTGGCCCCGTAGCCCATTAATCATTTCTTTTACAAACAGGTATTATTTATTGGTGGTTAAGTTCTTGTTTAAAGCGGCGGTCACTGGCACATCAATTCAAATTTCTCTTTATCCTAATTTGCTATGCGTGAATTCTAAAACTGTTTGTGGCTTCTGGAAAAATACAATACTCACATGCAACCACTCAGGTCTGTAAACATAATTCTGTACACGAAGTATGAGAATTGCTAGTCCCACCATCAGATCCGCAGCTGTTAGTGAGGAGATGAACTTGTTCTTGAAAATAAACGTTTTTGAAAAATATATAAAATAAATAGGTTTATGAAAATAAAAACCAATGATATCATCACTGAAGAGAGAGAGAGAGAGAGAGAGAGAGAGAGAGAGAGAGGAGAGAGAGAGAGAGAGAGACAGAGAGAGACAGAGACAGAGAGAGAGAGAGGGAGAATTATTATTATTGTAGGGAAATCCCCGAATTTCACAAAGACAACTGTTTACCTTTTAATGCTTTACAAAAATTAATGTGTCCTTTTCAGACATGCTGGCCCATGAAGCAATCTCTCGCAGGTTTAAGTTGGTAGGTTCAAAGAGAGCACAAAGAACGAAAAAGCAAAGAAAAAAAAACAGACCACATTGTTCATAACAGATCAAACTTAAAACAATACAAATATAACGAGAAACCAAGTGAAAGCCAAACATAATAAATTAAAACATTTCAAAATTTGTTTTGGTCATTATAAGTCTCTCATTATTTATTTTTAATAGATAATTCTAGTTTACACTGAAAAAACAAATTACACAGACTATTTGTGTAAGGAAACAATAAATTAAAGCTTTATTATCAACTAATACAAATAATGGTAAACGTTTCGGCTCATGCCTTCATCAGTACAAAAACAATTACATGTACTTACATATATATTCAAATTAAAACATATTAAATTCTATGTGATAAAATGAAAAGAAATGAAAGACAAAAATAAACACGGACATAGAATATAAGAAAAAGGAGGAAGTTGAAGTATCTAAAGTAACAGTGAAAACCACAACGGGAAAACGATTTTGCAGTCATGTAAAATTGTGGATTTGGTTAATTCCATATGGAGCCAACGTACCAAACCGTTTTATGAGTCTATTTTCCATGTGGACTCTATCATGGGTATTGGTTGCATATAAAATACCAGTAACTACAATATCCAAAATGCCATCGTGGTCAACACTGTTAAAATGTTTAGACACAGGACACTGAGCCTGTTTATTTATATTGTACAGGTGTTCTCTAAACCGATCTCCAAGACGACGACCTGTCTCACCCACATAAATTTTTTTACATCTCTTGCAAATAATTGCATAAATCACGTTGCGACTGGTGCAAGTGAATCCATCTTTTATTAAGAATTGTTCAAGAGGGAAAGAAATTTTGTTAATTTCAACCACATATGGACAAGTATTGCAACGGTTACGGTTGCAACCTTTTGTTCCAATATGTGCTTTCATTGTGGGAAGGTGACTTCTTACAAGTATGTCTCTGAGGCTTTTATCTCTCCGGAAAGCAAAAAGAGGAGGTTTTTTAAAGACCTGCTGAGTTAGAGGGTCAGCCATCCTCAATCGTGTAGGAACTCTATCCCATTTTCACAACTACTAAGACTTAAAAGACTCTGCAGTGATGAGGCAGACTTCTTGGAAAGAAGTGATGAGATGCTGGACTTTTTTAGAAGGAGGTCATACCCGGAAACAATCTTAACATCAGCTGTCAATAGAATTAAAGGCATGACCAGACAGGACACATTTACATCATCTGTTCACGATCAATGTGATAGATGCAAATTTGTTTTAACTTTCCATCCCCATAATTTTAAGGCCCGCCAGGTGATTCTCAAAAACCGATCAATCCTTATGGCTGACCCTCTAACTCAGCAGGTCTTCAAAAAACCTCCTCTTTTTGCTTTCCGGAGAGATAAAAGCCTCAGAGACATACTTGTAAGAAGTCACCTTCCCACAATGAAAGCACATATTGGAACAAAAGGTTGCAACCGTAACCGTTGCAATACTTGTCCATATGTGGTTGAAATTAACAAAATTTCTTTCCCTCTTGAACAATTCTTAATAAAAGATGGATTCACTTGCACCAGTCGCAACGTGATTTATGCAATTATTTGCAAGAGATGTAAAAAAATTTATGTGGGTGAGACAGGTCGTCGTCTTGGAGATCGGTTTAGAGAACACCTGTACAATATAAATAAACAGGCTCAGTGTCCTGTGTCTAAACATTTTAACAGTGTTGACCACGATGGCATTTTGGATATTGTAGTTACTGGTATTTTATATGCAACCAATACCCATGATAGAGTCCACATGGAAAATAGACTCATAAAACGATTTGGTACGTTGGCTCCATATGGAATTAACCAAATCCACAATTTTACATGACTGCAAAATCGTTTTCCCGTTGTGGTTTTCACTGTTACTTTAGATACTTCAACTTCCTCCTTTTTCTTATATTCTATGTCCGTGTTTATTTTTGTCTTTCATTTCTTTTCATTTTATCACATAGACTTTAATATGTTTTAATTTTAATATATATGTAAGTACATGTAATTGTTTTTGTACTGATGAAGGCATGAGCCGAAACGTCTACCATTATTTGTATTAGTTGATAATAAAGCTTTAATTTATTGTTTCCTTACACAAATAGTCTGTGTAATTTGTTTTTTT
>MUZC01000455.1:2419-22570 GCA_002072015.1 Radix auricularia | reverse complement strand
GGTCTGACTGAAACATCTATAGGTCTGACTAAAACATCCATTGGTCTGACTAAAACATCCATTGAACTGACTGTAACATCCATTGAACTGACTGAAAGATCCATTGAACTGACTGAAACATCCATTGGTCTGACTAAAACATCCATTGGTCTGACCAAAACATCCATTGAACTGACTGTAACATCCATTGAACTGACTGAAAAATCCATTGAACTGACTGAAACATCCATTGACCATATATTTGTGTACTTTACTACTCAAGTCCAAGAATGTTAGACTTCATATTTTAAGCTGCCATTGGTTTAAGACAATCAATTTTAAAATACGGGTATTTTTACTAGGAAACTGTAAGATTTCATGACCTCTATTATCCTACATTTACTCTTTGATTAAAGAAATATTTCTTAAGTGGTGAAAATTGAAATTTTTATACAGATACATACAAATATACCGAAAATTATAATTCACTTAATACTCAATCAACGTGTTTTAAATTAATTTGTTTAAAGTCTTATCTTCTATTTTACCCAAAATATCATGTAGAAAGCATATCTTTAATTATGTAATAAAAATTCAGTAAACTTGAATAATATGAGACTAGTTATTGACAACAAACACAAATGCCAAACAGACTATTGCCAATACGAACAAAGTGCTAGCAGACCATTGCCAATACGGACTCAATGCAAACAGACCATTGCAATTACGTACTCAATGCCAACAGACCATAGCTACGAATAAAGTGCTAGCGGACCATTGCCAATACGGACAAAGTGCTAACAGACCATCATCAACACAGACTCAGTGCTAGCAGACCATCATCAACACAGACTTAGTGCTAGCAGATCATCACAACACAGACTTAGTGCTAGCAGACTATCATTAACACAGACTTAGTGCTAGCAGACTATCATTAACACAGACTCAGTGCTAGCAGACCATCACAACACAGACACAGTGCTAGCAGACCATCACAACACAGACTCAGTGCTAGCAGACCATCACAACACAGACTCAGTGCTAGCAGACCATCATTAACACAGACTTAGTGCTAGCAGACTATCATTAACACAGACGTAGTGCTAGCAGACTATCTTTAACACAGACTCAGTGCTAGCAGACCATCATTAACACAGACTTAGTGCTAGCAGACCATCACAACACAGACTTAGTGCTAGCAGACCATCATTAACACAGACTTAGTGCTAGCAGACCATCACAACACAGACTTAGTGCTAGCAGACTATCATTAACACAGACTTAGTGCTAGCAGACCATCACAACACAGACTTAGTGCTAGCAGACCATCACAACACAGACTCAGTGCTAGCAGACTATCATTAACACAGACTTAGTGCTAGCAGACCATCACAACACAGACTTAGTGCTAGCAGACCATCACAACACATACTTAGTGCTAGCAGACTATCATTAACACAGACTTAGTGCTAGCAGAACATCATCAACAAAGACTTAGTACTAGCAGACTATCATTAATACAGACTCAGTGCTAGCAGACCATCACAACACAGACTCAGTGCTAGCAGACCATCACAACACAGACTCAGTGCTAGCAGACCATCACAACACAGACTCTGTGCTAGCAGACCATCACAACACAGACTCAGTGCTAGCAGACCATCACAACACAGACTCAGTGCTAGCAGACTATCTTTAACACAGACTCAGTGCTAGCAGAACATCACAACACAGACTCAGTGCTAGCAGAC
Source organism: Radix auricularia (assembly GCA_002072015.1). Taxonomy (NCBI): domain Eukaryota; kingdom Metazoa; phylum Mollusca; class Gastropoda; family Lymnaeidae; genus Radix; species Radix auricularia. Next base: position 20,840 of record MUZC01000455.1, on the reverse strand, counting down.
CATCACAACACAGACTCAGTGCTAGCAGACTATCTTTAACACAGACTCAGTGCTAGCAGACCATCACAACACAGACTCAGTGCTAGCAGACTATCTTTAACACAGACTCAGTGCTAGCAGACCTTCATTAACACAGACTCAGTGCTAGCAGACTATCATTAACACAGACTCTGTGCTAGAAGACCATCATTAACACAGACTCAGTGCTAGCAGACTATCATTGAAAATCCTACATGTGGAAGAAAATCAGCAGTCCCGAGCCTGCGCTCTTCATGGGGATTCCCGGAAAACCCCCTCAGCCCTCTGGCCCCCTAAGGGACATAAAGACTGAGAAGCCCCCCCCCCCGGAGCGGTCGCTGCTACAAGCGGCCGCCTGGGCGTCCAGGACACTAGGTCGAAAACGCCTCCCACTAAAGTGTGCCTCCCGAGGGAGGTGTGGAATTTCCTACTGTGACTCGCTATCAACAAAGTATCACTCTGGCGCCACCACGACAGAGCTTACGAGTCTTAATGGTTTAGATCGCCGCAAAGCGTGGGATCATCACTGACCTACCTGGGGTTTAACCCCCACCGGAAGGTGTCCTCAGAGCTGGCGACCAAAAGCGTTTCCTAGCGGTACCTTTTGCTATTCCGTACTGGCGCTCCTGGCCCTAAACCGGCACCGCTCAACAGCTTTGCTAGTTAATTGAGGGGACGAAACGGTCGCTTCGGAGTAACCCAACCCTCAACGGGTACTTTGGTTTTCATCATCGGCATTGCATCTAAATGCTTTGCCTTAGATCCGTACAGCGACTGTAATCATTAACACATACTCAGTGCTAGAAGACCATCATTAACACAGACTCAGTGCTAGAAGACCATCATTAACACAGACTCAGTGCTAGAAGACCATCATTAATAACACAGACTCAGTGCTAGCAGAATATCATTAACACAGACTCAGTGCTAGAGGCTACATTTGTTTATTATTTCACTCAGACGGGTGTTCCTTTCTTGTAAACATCTCCACCTCGAGGTCCTGGGCCTTGGTGTCTTCCCCGTCCTTCTCGTAGCTCGTGTCGTCAAATCTCTCCACAGTCTCGCCCACAGACAACCTGTTCTTGAAGCTGTCCATCTGCTTCTGCATGCTCCTCTTGTTGGCCTTCAGGGCCAGGCTCTGCTTGGGAAGAAACATATTTGATAATAATATAACAGATCAACGCTAACACACACAAACACACACACACACACAAACACACACACACACTCACACACACACACACACACACGTGACGTTGGGGAGCGGGGGCCAATATCATGGGTTCCAATAATACCCAAAAGTCAGAAAAGTCCTATGTTTGTTTACGACATTGAGTTAACAATGTCATGGTGTTATAAATAGCAACCAATTATGATATATATAGAGTTTTGACATCATAGGGACACTAAAATCCAGACTTAATACATTTTTTGAGGCACCATATTATAGATCGCTAATGTCATGTATTTCTCTAATGTTTTAGTGCCCTAATGTCATGGAGGTCTCTAATGTTTTAGTGCCCTAATGTCATGCAGGTCTCTAATGTTATAGCGCCCTAATGTCATGCAGGTCTCTAATGTTTTAGTGCCCTAATGTCATGCAGGTCTCTAATGTTTTAGTGCCCTAATGTCATGCATGTCTCTAATGTTTTAGTGCCCTAATGTCATGCAGGTCTCTAATGTTTTAGTGCCCTAATGTCATGCAGGTCTCTAATGTTATAGCGCCCTAACGTCATTCACGTCTCTAATGAGCCACTAAATGAGCTATTACTCTGGATATTATTATTCTTAATAGAGAAATAACACACGACAAATCATATGTATCTGTTAATGTCACGTGACTTTTGTCCTCTGTCACCGCCGACAAGACATAAAGAGATGACACACAAATTCCCCCCCCCCCCCCATTTTTTTTTGTCAATGACCACCAAACCTGAAGAAAGTATTTGTCCAACTGCTGCCTGACCCAGTATGGCGTGTAGAGAATTATCAGAAAGGCCAGGGTACCGTAGATGAGGAAGCTGACCGCCTCGTAGCACAGAAGAGAGGGAAACACATCGGTTGGACTTGTCATGGAGACTTGCTTTGCGTCTCTAGGAAATTGAGAAGACAACTCCTTATATAAAAAAATTTAAAGATGTTGAAAAAATAAATTCTAAGCAAATTTTAAATGCTTCTGCTTATTTATTTTGATGTTGATAAAAGTTTTGAAAGTATCTGCAAATAGATTGCATTCATGAAACACCGAGAAATGCTTTGCTTTACCTTTATTCTTTGTCAAGAGACTCAACTTTTTTATTGAGAAAAAGAAGGGCAAGATACTTTTTAAACAATAAATTAAAATGTCCGAATTCTTAAGATGGCTTTAAAAAAGAGTTTGATTTCTCTACTGATTATCATATTGAACTGCAACCTTCCCCAACTAAAAGTTTAGAAACATCTAAAACTAATGACATAATAATGGCCATAGCACAGACCGCTAGAGGCAGCGCACCTAACTTTGACAGCCCTCACGAAGAAAAATCTGCACCACCAAAATTTGTTCTACATAGAGTTATGTGATTCGTCATCATAGTTAATCGTGAAGTTTGTGACTGCCATGGACTTGCCTGCTCCCAAAAGATATGGGCCGATTGCTTTATATGCCATTCAGTACACTTCCGCATTCATCGATATATAGTTGGCGTCCAAAGATGATGCTTCATTTAAAGTGACGCGATAGTTTTTCGGGAAAACTCTTTATAAGAACACATTGTGTGCTTCAGTTTTCTAGAAGCTGCTTGTTTTTGAAAGATGTATTATAGACTTTTATGGTGAAAATTTGACAAAATGCATTTGAACCAGAACATCAGTTCAATACATTTTTTTAGATTCAAAATCTGATCACTTAAATTTACATCCGTTAATTTCTTTGATTTTTTTATCATACGCTTTGTCCACTCGGCGTTACTGACTTAACTTACACGCTAGGTGTCAATTAATCTTGCGATTAAAATGTCAAGTTTAAATAAAGTCAGCTGGACTTAAACAATGTTTAAACGAACGTCATATACTTTCGGAATCCTCGAACGAGTACTTTGTACCCGGCTGGTACGTGGGTAAGAAAGTTGAGCACCAGACATAATCATTATTTCGGGCTTGTACAATTGTATACACATAGAAAATTATACAATAAGTTCAATATATAAATTTCTTTAAAAAAAACAAACAAACAAACAAACAAACAAAAAACACACACCTTCTTTTTAGATGACATTTTTACCACAAAAACAGAATCATTTTATACAATTAATTTTTATAGGTATCTTATATTTTCTAATAGGCTGCAACGAATTTTGTTCTGAACCGTTCAAGAAACTCTTTATGTAATCATTAAAATTTCTTGGATGGTCTAATTGAATTATGTAATTTGTATGACATGTTTGCAAGCACCGGAAATAACTCAATTTATTTTCTAAAGGGACTCTCCTATTCTTCCGGTTTTGAAGCCTCGAAGGATGAGGGTTAGCGTCACACAAACCTATGCAGTTTTTGTAAGTGTTTATTAATTTCCACCAGTTACCCTCTATGCTATTAATTGTCATTAAAACACTTCATTTTCTTATATAAACTCGACTAGTACATAAAGAATTGTGACAGATTGTGCCACAGTAAAAAAATATACTCCCCTTGAAAGACTATAGTCTATAGTCTTATTTCCTTCCAATTTTTTGACAAACTTCCTGCTGAGGCTTAGATCAATAAACGGTGGATACACTAAAAATTTAGATAAATAGTAAAAAGATGATTAAGACTTTACATAGAATTTTAGCTAATCAAATATTGATATTAAAATATACATCATTTGAAAGCTGTCTGCAGTGTGAACTTGCCTCTCCTTATATTTCAGCTATCTAATAGCTTCTCCTTATATTTCAGCTATCTAATATTCCATTAACAACGCCACTCCTTGGTTGAAGTATGCATCTTTCAAAGGTTTATCCATCACCATCATCCACTGGTTACTCTCGAAGCTGACCGGTCCGCTTGCTGTTTACAGTTATGGATGTCCACGTCACTGCCATGGTCATCGGCCTCCATGCTCAGTCCCACCTCCCACCGGGTTGGTCCAGTTTCGTGTTTGGTGTTGCTGGGGCCGCGCTGTACGCATTCTATGAAGTCTGGCCAAAGTAAGACATTCAACGCTAACAGATAGTCTGGTCGAAGTAAGACATTGACAGATAATAGATAGTCTGGTCAAAGTAAGACATTGACAGATAATAGATAATCTGCCATGGCCAAAGTAAAACATTGACAGCTAATAGATAGTCTGCCATGGCCAAAGTAAGACATTGACAGCTAATAGATAGTCTGCCATGGCCAAAGTAAGACATTCAACGCTAATAGATAGTCTGGTCAAAGTAAGACATTGACAGCTTATAGATAGTCTGGCCAAAGTAAGACATTGACAGATAATAGGTAGTCTGCCATGGCCAAAGTAAGACATTGACAGCTAATAGATAGTCTGCCATGGCCAAAGTAAGACATTCAACGCTAATAAATAGTCTGGTCAAAGTAAGACATTCACAGCTAATAGATAGTCTGGTCAAAGTAAGACATTGACAGCTAATAGATAGTCTGGTCAAAGTAAGACATTGACAGCTAATAGATAGTCTGGCCAAAGTAAGACATTGACAGCTAATAGATAGTCTGGTCAAAGTAAGACATTGACAGCTAATAGATAGTCTGGCCAAAATAATGACATTGACAGCTAATAGATAGTCTGCCATGGCCAAAGTAAGACATTCACAGCTAATAGATAGTCTGCCATGGCCAAAGTAAGACATTCACAGCTAATAGATAGTCTGGCCAAAGTAAGACATTGACAGCTAATAGATTGTCTGGCCAAAGTAAGACATTGACAGCTAATAGATAGTCTGCCATGGCCAAAGTAAGACATTCACAGCTAATAGATAGTCTGCCATGGCCAAAGTAAGACATTCACAGCTAATAGATAGTCTGCCATGGCCAAAGTAAGACATTCGCAGCTAATAGATAGTCTGCCATGGCCAAAGTAAGACATTCCCAGATAATAGATAGTTTTGTCAAAGTAAGACATTGACAGCTAATAGATAGTCTGTTCAAAGTAAGACATTGACAGCTAATAGATAGTCTGGTCAAAGTAAGACATTGACAGCTAAAAGATAGTCTGGTCAAAGAAAGACACCTATAGTCAATAAAATTGTTGTTAATTAGGTAATTCGTAGTTAATATTAGCGGCGTGTTTCTTTTACAAAGTGAAGTATGAAATTTATATTTTAAAAAATTTAATTAAATTTTTAAAAAGAATAAAAAATGGATTTTTAAATACTCATAATTTTAAATTTTTCTTAAAATTTTACTTTTGTGAATGCAAAAATTTTGTTTACAAAAATTTAACAAAAGGATTTTTAACATCAAGCTTTTATTCCAATGCACTATCATGAGAAAATAAATTATTTTATCTTAATTTCTTATATCTACAATAATAAAAGCGCATTAGAAATCGGCATTATTGCTACTTTCATTTTAATATAATAAAAAAACCCCACATAAATCTGAATTGGCCATAACATGAACATCTTTCTTTCTGTCGACCATTGAGTCAAAATGGGGGAATACTCAACGCGGCGTCGATATAACAAAAGTTACGGCACATAGTACACCCTCATCTCAGTCGGTGCCACTTATGGCACTATGACGGTATTGATATTGTGCTGTGTCATTTTTTTTGAAATATTGGAATGACGTAATTTTCGGTTTTTGTTTTCTCACAGCCACTATATTCACAGATACTCTCGTCACTGCGAACAGTGGGATCAATTTATTGAGACTGGTGTCAGCTGCACAGGAGAGCAATCCAGCACAAGGGAGCAATCCTGCACAAGGGAGCAATCCTGCACAAGGGAGCAATCCCACAAGGGAGCAATCCTGCACAAGGGAGCAATCCTGCACAAGGGAGCAATCCTGCACAAGGGAGCAATCCTGCACAAGGGAGCAATCATTGACGGACTTCGAGGTCCTCAGAGAGCTGGAGTCATCAGAAGTGTAAATGGTGGTGCCGTCAGTGGCGAATCCCAGGTTAAAAAATGGGACACGTCTTACGATGGCTGGAGTTCTTCAATTTTAAAAAAATAAAATAAAATGAAGTGGATTTAAAGGAGATGGTGTATTACAAAATCGACTCATTCAATTTAAAAATTAATAATAATAAATAATGATAGTTTTCCTTGAAGATACATTTCGCGCGTACATTAGTACACTCGGTATAAAACTAACAAGTGTGCACCATCAAAATTTAGAGAAATGAAAACTTTTGGTGTTTTAAATTCGAGTCAAAATTACATCGTCCTTTGTGGAATTTAAATGTATGCTATTGTATACGAAATTTCCGTATTAATTAATATTTTATCTTGAGATCTTTAAAGAAATAGTTTTACATATCTTTGTCCAAGTGAAGTAAAAAGACAGATTTCAATAAAATATTATTCCAAATTTCATTAGTTCCTGCAATGTCTTTTTTTAAAGAACGATAACTGAAACATTTTGAATAAAATTAAATTTCATGAGTAGTTTCCCATTGACCGTAAATAAAAAAATATCTTTGGAACTTTCAAGAGAGATCCGATCAAAGAATTTTAGCTACACACTTGCGGAAAGGTCATAGTGAATATTGCTATACGTTTTAAATCTTTAAAAACTTTTCTGCAATTAAAATTTTAAACATTATTTTAAAATATATTCCCATCTGATTATCCGTTTTGCTTAAAGCATAAAATGTCATTGTTCCAAGCTCGACTCAACATTACAAACTGCTCATATGAAAAAGCTTTCTAATCGTCTTTTTAAAATAGAATTTTAAAAAATAAAAAAAATAAAACATTTTTGCGTTTAAATTTCGACGTAAGCAAAGTTTAGAGACATTTGGGCGTATGCAAGCAATATTTAAACGAACAAATATTTATGTGTTTTAAAGAGATTTGCTGTGACACTCTTTGACCAAATGGTTACAAACTATGACGGTAGCCCTCAATACGAGATGCCGTGTTTTTTTTATTTTAAATACGTCATTTGAATGATGTCATCGAGGATATATGTGAAACGTCATTGGCAGGAACGTTTATTCTGACGGCGGTCCCATCACGTCTGCCACTAGCTTTAAGAGCTCACTTGAAATTCAAACTGACAAAAAGACATTTTAAATAGCTGTGCCACACTAACTTTATTATGGGGATTTATTATTTTAAACCCTCATTTGTAAAAGTTGATTGTCTACGACAAGAAAAGAGAAACAAATCGAGTAGGAAATTGTGCTATATTTTCCAAAGCTCCAGAAAACAGACAGAGACCGATACCAAAGATGAAATGTAAAATAATTGAAGTAAATAAATATTACACACTCTTTATTTTGATTTGTCAGAATATGACTAGGAACAGAGATCCAGGGACAACCTTCACGATTACCTTCAACCACCTTCAATCAAGGACAATTGACACTCACCCCCCTCTCCCAACGCCACCATCTGGGAAAACTAAAAAATGTAACACCTGGAAGTAGTATTCAGATTTATCTGAAATGTTAGTTTGTCGAGATTTCGGGATATGACCTTGAAGTTGTCATTCTTAACTGCTGTCCTGTGATGTGTCATGGTTTGTTTCTAAACAACGGTGGGTCTCTACTAGCCCAACGCACCCACCAACACCTTCCCTCAACCTTGGAAAATGACATTTGACATTGGCTCTATCTATTCACCTGCCCAATCAGTCGTGTTTTCGGCTTAACGCCTTTCAAATTAGAGACTAACGCCTGTTGAGTTGTCTAAAAAGATAACCATTATTTTAAGCTTTGTTTCAATAAATACCTTTTTCTACAAGTTACAAGTACAACACGGAATATCAATTTAAGTATCATTTATATTTAATATAATTTAATTGTTTAACATTATTAGTAAACATGACGATCTGGTATGCCAGAAATAGCCCAGCAAGTTCTAGTATAAGTAAAACAGTATTTATTACATAACTGACGAAACTGATCATAGTAAAAAAGACTGTAAATAAATATGACATAAATAAGTACTAGAATAAAATTAAACGCCTAGTTTCTTTGGGTCACAATCACACATTTGACAGTTATAATAATGGCAAGGTGTATCAAAAATAGTTGCAAAAAACGTCTATCCACCACAATCCATCAAGCTGATGCACCAGGTGATATGCCAAATGGAAACCACTGCTGTCAAACAAGAGGCGTGTGTCTTGCTCAGATATAGTCCTAGACATTGATTCTGAGAATGTACGAAATCAAAGTGTGATCAGATGATTGATTATGAAATTTATAAATATAATTATTATTCTTTCTTTGAAAAATAAATGAATAAATAGGAACTGTGTACTATTGGAATTGTTAATCTGTTACATCTGCCCACTAACGAAAAGATGTGTTCGAAAATCTAACAGAAATAAGGTAAATAACTAACTCAATTTCTCACTTGAGTTGTCGTACCTTAAAAGCTGCAGGGTTAGGCGCAAAACAGAACACAAGTCAACGAGGTTCAATCTGTAACGACACAAATACCTTATTATCAATGACGTAGCTATGGGAGGGGGAGGGGGACAAATTTCGAAAGTCCCCCCATGCTCCCACTTGACGGGACCCACAAATTAATGTCTGGAAATGTTTTATACGTTTAAAATTACGCTACCGCCATGAATGTGTGGCCCCCAAAGAGGTTAAGTAACCGGGCCCCCAAACCATTACAATTTCCTAGCTACGCTACTGCTGATTATACTATAAAAACTTATACGAAAAATTAGCTTTGAGTGTTATTAGCTTTTACTTTTTGCATGTTTCAATTAATAAAAAATGAAAAATTGCCTTCCGTTGATATAATTAACTCTAAAGCTAGACAATTAAATAAAGAAATCTGGGCGAAGAATTGAACTTCGGGTTTTAGAAATGAGTTTGAACCATTTACTCTCTAGAAGACAAATAGCCAACAGATGGCAAAAATGTCTTGCAATAATCGTTCACTTTGTTTTTTGAAGAGCTGGAAGAGAAAAGCTATTGAGAGTCCTTGGGTTTATTGACCCGGAAAGGTAATAAATTTGCACCTTTTGGGGATTTTTCCGTTAAAAAAAATTCAAGGCTTTAACAAAGAGCAAGAAATGGTTCTCAAATATAATAACGTCCATTCAGTTATTTAACTAGTGTAAAAAATTTCAACCCATTCCTTTAAAATGGTCAACCATTTTTAAACTTTCATGTATTTTATATTTTAGTCTAGTGCATTAAGTACACCAGCTAGGTAAGAAATTTAATATGAAAAACTGCACGTTTGAACTCATGAGAAACGCATTTTAAATAGTTATTAAATAAAATAATATAAATAGTATTATGCTTTTCTTTAAAAAAAAATATTTATGAGGCTTAAGGGTACAACATGATCACTCTATGAGAACCGCTGTTAATTAGCCAATCAGCGGGGTGGAGTAAACTTCAGTCCGTTTGCGACCTGGTTCCGGTATGACACCCATGATGCATTGCTACGTGGCCTTGATTTGGCATGTGTCATCCCCATTAGCCCCTCGTTATGGGGCCGTAAAGGATCTCTTAAAACCTCAGGCCCCGAGTGCAGTAAGCATCCCCCAGACAGCCCGGTGGTTTTATTAGCGTTTTGTCTAATCGAGTTTTCTTTGACAGCTTTCATACAACGCTAAAGTCTCTCCTCATCTCGTGCGAGCGAGCTGGTAACGTTGGGCAATTAGCAGCGGGGGGTGTTAAAAAAAAGTAGAAGACCTTAAAAGTGGAACATTGAGTTAGATGGGATATAATAGAAGTTCTTTGTTTCCACAAATTTACCTATAAGCAAATTAAAAAAAGATGCTTAAAATATTTCTGTTTATTTATTTGTATGATTGGCCCAAAAAGTTAATACGGCACAAACATGGGTAATGCTGCCTTGTAGTATTTCTGTCAAAGTGTATGTATCCATATTTAAAGGTTTGCCTTTAGGATTGACCACACTGTACAAATGTTTGAATAGCATTATCATGTAGCTACTAATCCCGTTGTAGGTTTTAGAGCAGCCAGAGAACAATGTATAGAAAATGGCCGAGGCAAGAGGGGCAATGTATAGAAAATGGCCGCGGCAAAAAATAGCAAACTTAAAGAAATATTACTGCAAGTTTGAACTGGTTTGGTATTCTTACAATCTATGTTTTGTCGAGTCACTTTGTTTCACCAAATGTTCCCTCTAGGGTTCGTTGGTTCGTGCACAAATTGAAAAAAGGCATGTGCAAAGTTGCGCAGTTTCCATATTTTCTACAGTTTTTTTTTAATAAATACAAAATTTGCTGCGCGGCAATTCTAAACTGCTGCTCGGCATCGGTCAGATATCTGCACAGCCGCGCAGCCTATAGGGAACATTTCACATACAGTTCACGTATTGCCTCCTCCGTTGCTGAGTGAATTCCTTCTGGTTTCATTTAATGAAATGGTAGAAAACTACTTGCAACGACCACCTCCCCCCATCCACATATAAAAACAAACACACACACACACACACACACACACACACACATATATATATATATATATAGATTCTTAAAAAACGAATTTCCTTCTCACCTACACCAGAAAGACGTGGAAATTTTCAACTTTGAGGATGAAAATTTTTTTTTAAAAAGATGACAAAGGTAGAGGTGATTGATTAGGTTCAAGAGATTTTCCCGCATTTTTTTGCAACGACAAACCTCTGAGATCAAATTGTCCGTCTGGCGGACATGACGCGTCTCGTGTCTTTGACGTCAGCGCTGAATTTGCTATTGAATCTTAAAGGTAGATATTATGTTGTTTAAAATGAATTTTATTTTTATATTAGAAAAAATGAAAAAAAATAAAAAAAAATCTTGAAATCAAAACAAGCTTTTGTAATTATAAGTAGAATCTACTAGCTTTGCACTTTCGATTTATTAAAATAATTCAATGACCTTGTTTGACCTGAAAAAAGCCAGATTAAACATGTGTGCACATTGTTGCAAGATGTGTTATATGATTATATTTATAGTAATACATCTTGGAATCCATTTTCTTTTTCAAACACTTTTTAAAAAAAGTGAAATTCATCAAGCTGTATGATCTCGTTAAATGGCTCCGGCATGTTGTCTTTATTTGATCATTCCTCTAGAACAGCTCTAAATTTTGATATTTATTAATTCTATTTGGTGTTTTATTTAGATGTAATTGTATTTTTAAAAAAAAAGACATTTATATTTAAAATATCTACAATTTGTATATAGTTATACACAGTGGTTTACGTCTTTAATCCTTTCCAGACCCATCGACTTAAAACAAATTGGTCGTAAAACAAACGCATTATTTTCTATAAGAAATAGAGGGAAAATCCTTAATCCATTCCCATGGGGAGCCAATCCTCTACAAAATTATACTTCCATTAAGCACATGTAGCTTTCGTCTGCCAATACAAATCTTTGTTTCATTTTGGTGATCACATTTCTGCAGCCTTTCCTAATGTAAATGTGGCGCGCTTTCAGAAATTCGAAATTAATTTTTATTTTTTAATACACTTTAGATGTTGTTTATTTCTATATTAGTTTTAAAAAAAAACAAAAAAAAAAAACAATATAATGTTTGATTTTTAGTAAATTAAGTTTGACAAATGTTTCACGTTAAAAGAAAATCCACTGCTTTTTGTATCACGTTTGACCTCAATAAACTTTCCTTTGTACCGCAGCCCTGACTGACTCTATCCCCCCCCCCCCCACACCCCAAAAAAACCCCGACTACGTCCAACACCAATAAGCCGTTGCCTATTCTTCGTCCGTCACCCTTTAACTCCTAGCCCGCCCCTTGCATTACCAGATGACACGATAGCGACCCCTGGACGTTGCAGACGACACAAGCAACATTCGCCACCGTTTCATCTGTCGATGATGATAACTTGAGGGGGATGGGGAAGGTCTTTTCTTTTCCCCGGCAGTAAAAGTAACATGTGTCTGTGTGTGTGTGTGTGGGGGGGGTCCTTCACCTCGTAAAATCCACCCCTTTCTCCACATCATCCTTTGCACCTCCCCCCATTTCCAAGCCCATTCTTCATCGCCGTCAACGGTTGTATCTTATCTGTGACATATCGGTCCAGATATCCCGGGACGTATCTTCCAATAGAATCTCAGGTTTTGTTGAACTCGTTAGTCGGGTATTCATTTGGACTCAATTATCCCTGGGTGTGAACCCGGGCCCTCTAAGAGGGGCTCATTGGTGTGAACCTGAAGGTCTATGAGGGGATCAATGCCTCAAGGCTATGCTATTAAAAAGATCGTTAGATTTTTACCCACCCCCACCCCAGCGCAACCTTTAAAAAAGCAGGCTCCTCAGGGTGTTCTGTAATGGATCAAAGTCAGATTTCGAGCAATATTTGGTGAGAAGGTTTGCCCTTGGTTTACTATGTTGACTTAATGATTCCCCGCTTTTCCCTATCATAATTGTGAATTGCTTTCTTATGGTTACCAGATGATTCCATGTTTTTAGTTTCTCGTGGTAACTTGAATTTGCGTGTCCTTACTATCTCGTAATGAATTAATATATATGCCCTTAATTTCTCACGTCTCGTTTATGATTACCCGCCCTTGGTTTCTCAAGGTAACTTGAAAATTTTCTTCCCTTGGCTTCTAAGTTGATTCCTTGCATTGGTTCCAGTGATGTTTTGACGGAGTTGACTTTGATTAGCCTGATTTTTGGGGCTAGAGTCTAGAGCATTGATGGCGAACTTTTTGGGGGCCACATGCCCAAAATTCAACCAAAACTCACTTATTTTAAGCAAAGTGCTAACACTCAAATGAAACCCGTAAATTGAGGTTTGGCTTAGCAGGTTTGATTAAGGAAGCGATATTTTAGTTGCGTGCCGGCTGATGGGGCTCTGCGTGCCGTTTGTGGCAAGCGTGCCATAGGTTACCCATCACTGTTCTAGAGCCTACAACGTACATTGGATAGAACATCACCTTATCAATCTTATCGATGGTGAATGTATAAAATGCTGGATGTCGATAAATACAGTGACAGTCAAGATTCCCTCAATTATTCTTCATAAAAGTAGTCACTTAATATAGTTCTCATTTGTTTTATACAACGTTTTGCCTTTATTTTTTAAAATAACATGATTAAATGTGCTTATATAATAAATTAAAATCAAAACTTGTATTATGTCTTTAACCACATATTTAAAGAACGTCGACCGTATGAAATTAATATGAAGTGTTGTGATGGGTGAATTATACCAATAATATAACTGACTTCTTCCACAACCAACCAAAATGTTAAATGTAAAAAATAAAATAAAATAAAATACGAATTATAGTAGTTTGCCATTAAATGTTTACCAAACCTAGTAAATGTTCCTCTAAAACTTAGCTTGTCATCCAGCAAAAGCTGTGAATAGCATTTTATCTGTGTAACAAGGCTTCGATTCCCTGATTCATCATCTCTTGCACTTTGACATTATTTCTCAACTTATCTTAAAACCTGTTCCAACAAAACTCATCCCCATTATTTGGTACGAGTGCCAGAATCTCCAGCTTGTAGGTCATGTTATGACGTTCTGGTTTCAGGGGTTATCTTTCTTGGCAGTTGAACTGTCATGATCTCACAGGTATCTTCAGTGGCATCAAGTACTGTGTATGACACCAGAAAACTGACCTTACCCAACCCTTTCCATATACGAGTTTGTTTATCTTTTTTTTAAAAGTGTGTGTTGGCCTGGTTGAAAAAAGGACAGTATTATTATTATTTTTTTCCTTTGTTTGTTTTAGCCTCGGTGCTAGCGTTAGGGTTAGTGAAGACAGGTTTATATTTAGGGTAGCGGTGATGTCAGGGTTAGGGTTGGGCTGCTATGTTGATAAAATTATTGTAATATAGTAATATAGTATTTTCGTTCTAGATTTTATAACCTCCTATTTTAGATTGTAGATTCTTATAACTAATGGAGATTATTGTTAAGGTGGTCCTTTCACAATATCACTTTTAAATAACTGGATTCCTATACTTCATAATACAATCTATAATGCGAGATGGAGACAATTTTTAAAAAATTCTAAAATATGACACGTGCACTGCGGGCGGGGTTTGTGTTTTCAATGCTAAATAACGACGGGTTCCAAACTCAATATATTAACATTTACTGACAAATATCAGAATTCTCAACAAAATTTACGAACAAAAACAATTTTTTACGGACACATTTAACATAAAATGTTGACCTTAAAACGAACGAAATTAAAGCATAATCAAAGCGTTGTAGCTAAAAAATGTAAAGTATCCATATAAGTAAATCTCCACCATGACCATTTTTTCTGTGGTTGATTCGTCAACCAACAGAGTAAAATGACATGATCTCAACTTAGTGGACTAATCTTCTTTGTTCAGTTTGCCAATAACATTTTTAATCATCATAGATCCCTTTGTTCGTTTAGAGCTGAAATCTTTAGCGATTTTAAAATCAGGAAACCAATCTGCAACATTTTTCGACATGTCGTCCATTAAACTTAGTGGAAAGTTTTTTCTAGCGAAAAAATGTGTCTCTTTTAATTCACATTCTGTTACCTGTTTGTTGTTAGCAGTTGCATGAGATTTTTTTTATCCTTAGTCAAGAACTGCAACATTCCACCAGCAAATTTCCTTGTTAACATCGCCTGAATATGTTTTGCGCTTCTACCGTATAGCTGCAAACGTCTCGTACACCAACAGATGCAACGCTAAATATCTTTCTACAGCACGTACATACAGCGTTATATTTGGAAGCATTGCCCGTTAATATCCAGCCCTTAAAATTCGCCGTTTGTAATCCATGTGTGTTGAAAATAGGATTTTGCTGTTCCCTTCAGCTTTCTTTTAAAAACAGTAATGGGATCAGCATTTTTGTTTATTTCAGATTTCACTGCGGCTATCGTCTTCGCTTGTATTCATCGTCTCCGCCATTTAAAAAACAAAAACAACAGATACTATTTTTTTTTACATTGATGTCGTCATAATATATGCGTAATTGTGACGTAACGACTAACAATCTGTCTTAACAAGCCTATCTTGCCGCGATGCGTCTCGCCGCGCGAGCCTAGCTGTCCAGAAAGCTTTTACGGCTTTTTTTTAATACAGCGCGGGATGCCACTAAAACAATTTAAAAATTACAATTTGAATCAAAAAAATAGATAAAACAAACATGATTTACTGATTTTGTTAAACATTGAGATTCCCAGTTTTGTCAATTTTTTTATGGACGTCTTTTTTTTTAACGGAATTTTTATGACAATCTTTACGGACTGTCCGTAAATTCACGAACGTTGGCAACCCCGAATAAGGGATATATTTTTTTATACTAGAATTGACCACGGAAAATAACATATATAAGTTTCCCTTGAAATTTAAAAGATTATATTTATTTTTTGTAAGTTCATTTTCTTATAGACATTTTTAAATGTTAACATGATAAAAAGAGAAAATGTCGGGATGTGAAATGTTTTTGGGGGGTTGGGGTAAAGAAATATAAATACAAATTAAAGTGTTTTTAATTTCCAATTATAAGATATATGATAAAATATGTAGAAAACACTCATTGTTTTTTTTGTTTTTTTTGACGTTTAATGAATTCCCATTTTTGTATCGATTTTTTTAATCCACTTCCTCGTAAGCTAGCGAGCTGGAAATTTTGCAGGCAGACTCGTGCCGATGATGAAAATGATGTATCAAAATTTCAGGATCGATCGAATGTACTGTAAATAAATTATTGAATGTTTAGATTATTTTATTTGTCTCTATGTAGCATGTTAATTTTTGTGCTAGTGTCGCGGGGCGT
The DNA here is from genome assembly GCA_002072015.1 of Radix auricularia. Taxonomy (NCBI): domain Eukaryota; kingdom Metazoa; phylum Mollusca; class Gastropoda; family Lymnaeidae; genus Radix; species Radix auricularia. The sequence goes on along the minus strand of MUZC01000455.1, from coordinate 4,941 downwards.
ATTATGTTGAACAACATTTTAAATATTTCCCTGTCGCGCGGTGCGGTGCGTATTGTGTTGACGATACTTTCTAAAAATAGATTCCCGTTCTGTAAATGTAAATGCTATTAACTGCTAATCTGTGTCGCGGTGCGCACTATGTTAAACATGTTTTTATAACCCTTTTCCCGTGCTCAAATCGAGCTAAAATTTAGCAGGAAGGCTGTAGAGGTTTTTTTAACGCAATTTCCCATGGGAAAAATTGTATTTATATATTTGTAATGCCTGTAGAGCTTGATCCTGCAGCTCCTCCTAAACCATACCATATAGAGGGTTCGGGTCCTTTGCAAATATGTAAAGGAGGTAACAATAATGTGCAAAGGAAAAAAAAAAAAAAAAAAAAAAGATTTTGACAACCATATCATCTATTGGATTGAAAGAAACGCCAAACGATAGCTAATAATATTTAAAACAATGTTGGAGCAGGAATTTTTGAAAAATACCTTTTTGTTCGACTCCCTTAATTTTAGCATCAATTTTTGAAAGCCATTGTTTTGTTTAGTTTCATAATTATTGATTTGAAATTACATTACATTTAATCTAGAATTTCTAGAAAGATAGTTAATGGGGTTTTCCCGCTTTGTCAATGCTAATGTGAAACTGTTGCGCGTTGCGCATAATATTGACACATTCTTGGTGTGACGTAACGTGAGGGGATATGAAGTCATATTTTGTTTAGTTTCTGAAGGACTGATTTGAAATGACTGTTAATGTAGTCTAGAATGATTTCACTTGTATAAAAAATCGGAAATTCTGTTTGGAAATTGCGTTTAAATACTCATTCGAGTTTTTATAACTTGTTTTACTATAAATCCTTTATATATTTGAGACATAACTAACAAAAATTATTTTTGGATTGTCGTGCGATGCGTATTATAAGTAATATTATTTTAGTATATAAAGTATTTATAATAATAAAAAAACCTTGATTTTTGCGGGTTTTTTTTTTGGAAAGATTAAATAATTGATGTATATGAGAATATTAATAATAAAATGTCATCTATGTATCAATGTCGATGATTTATCCCTTGTCGCCGCCCCAACTTTCCGTTACTTTAATTTTTCTCTCAGATTCCGCCCCTGTCTTGTTATCTAGAAACAAACTACAACAATGTAGCGATGCATAGAAGGTGATCCCACCGCCCGGCCCAACCACGTGCACACCAACTGACAAATGATGGTGTCCCACAATGCCAAGCGATCGTCGGTGACACCTAAACCCCCAAATCATATCGGCCATTGATTACTGTTGTTAGCCGCCATTAGGGGCTTGCGAGAGAGTCGCCCGGTTGGCTAATTTCCTGGCCGCTCCTACTCTCCCATGTCACAGTAATGGCAGGCTTTTATTGAAAGAAAACAAACCCCCTAGCTGCACACGAGAAGGGTATTAGGGACTGCCAGGCCTAGAGATGGTGACTTATCCCAGTCCGATAGCAACCGGAGGCTTGATTTCCAAAAGGAAGTGCTTTAAAATTGTCCAAAAGTGATTTCAACGAAGGAAATACCGAAGATTTTGGGACTAGTCTAATTGCCTCCATTTCCATTGGGTTACCCTTTATAAAAAAAAACAAAACCCAACGAAGAGTAGAAGAAGTAGAAAGTCGAGAGTAGAGCATAAGAGACTTTTCATAAGTATAAGCCTTTCTGTGTTTGGAATGTGCCTCAATGACGTAAGCACGGCCAAATAAAGGGTTTAGTGAGTTCCTGTAAGAGATTCAAACCAAGAGCCGAAGTCGATATCGTAGCGTGAATTGAAATTGTAACAAGAGATAAGTAAGTGTTGCTGAGATCTTTATGGAAATACTTTAAAATGAAGGCATCTAAAAGCTTCAGACCACGAACTAGTGGAAAGTATGAGTTCAGTTCTCTGTAACATTTTAACATGAGAATTCAAGTTTTTGTGTATTAAATTATTTTTAGAAATATATTTACATAGCTGGGTGATTAGACAAAACGACAGGTAACAATACGACCAATTGTCGTTTTGTCACCTTAACATTTTGTCATGGTATAAAATTTTTAACGTAATTTACCTTGGGAGTTGAGTATATAGATTCGAAATTTCGGCCAGTCTTTTCGACCTATGAACAGTAACTGCTCCTGAATCATACCAGATAGAGGGTTCGGGTCTTTTGCATATATATTAAGGAGGTCCCAAAGTTGTGCACGAGCCAAAATAATTACCGAAAAAATTTACTGGACTTCTTGGAAAAATAATTTAAAAAACTTAAAAGATGTCAATATTTTGTCAATTTTTCGCCAACCATAACATTTATCGGGTTGAAACAAACGCCAAACGGTAGCTAATAATATTTAGAGCAATTTTGGTGCGGAGTTTTTGGAAAATCTATTTTCTTTCGACTCCCGTAATTTTAGCAGCAATTTTTAGATAGCAATTGTTTTGTTTAGATTTAAAATTATTTATTTGAAGTGACTTTTAATGTAAACTAATATGATATAATATATATATATATATATATATA
>MUZC01000454.1:916522-936914 GCA_002072015.1 Radix auricularia | reverse complement strand
CTGTTTGTGTAATAGACTGTGAGTGGATTGTTCTGACTGTGAGTGAATTGTTCTGACTGTGAGTGAATTGTTCTGACTGTGAGTGAATTGTTCTGACTGTGAGTGAATTGTTCTGACTGTGAGTGAATTGTTCTGACTGTGAGTGAATTGTTCTGACTGTGAGTGAATTGTTCTGACTGTGAGTGAATTGTTCTGACTGTGAGTGAATTGTTCTGGCTGTGAGTGAATTGTTCTGACTGTTCCCTCAGATATTTACTTACTCCCGATGCACCCCTGCCCTCATTGTTGAGACAATAAGCATCGTACTTCCATTACAAGCACCATCAACTCCTCACCACCACTCCACCCCCACCCCCAGTCATGCCTCTATTCTTTAACACGCCATATTAAACCAAGAACTAAGATTGGGTTGGTTTTGGTGGGTGGTGCGGGGGGGGGGGGCGTTCTATTACCCAAACACCATCGACCCCCCTTAAGTCGCGCTAAGCCCCCACGGACTTTCTCGGTATCCTCTTCCCTCGCGCACAAATCCACTCACAGCAGAGGGATCGTCATATGGGGTCAGCCATTATCGCACACATTACCGTGAGGGCGAGGAGACGGTATGGTGGGGGCGGGGGTACGGGGCGAGTGATTAAAGTTTATTGGACGAGAATTTAATGCCAGGGCCAGGAACTACTTAAGACGTCATCGTGCCCAAAGTTAAGACCTTAGAAGTGACTAGTTAAGCCCCTTCTACTCCCCCCTCAACACCCCCACTTTAATGGTATTTCTCCTCAGACTCAGTTTGTTTTAAGTATCAAGCATGCTATGGTATCGGATAAGAATTTTTTTTTTTAGGGGGGGGGAACAACCAAAAAGACATGTACTATTTCCCACCCCTACCCCCTGAAGAAAATGTTTAATTTAGATTTGAATTTTTTGAAAGAGCTGATGCTCGTTAACTGACCGGTTGAGAAAGATTCAAGTTTTAACTTCATTGTTTAATCTATTTTTACACAAACATTCAATTCCAAGTATTCAGTTATTGATGGGAATCGTGATGTGCGAGTTCATTAGACGATATCGGTATCCGTCACCTTGGTAAAGAATCGCAACCAAAACAATATGTCGAAATAATAACTCTGCGACCTGAGCAAGAACTCTTTGTATTCGATTCTTTTAACCACTCTACTCAAAGATGCTAGAACGATATCTAATTCATTGGCATCAGGTTGAGAACCTTTACCGAATTCATTCTACTTTCCGACTGACTTCTCTGGACGCACTGATTAAATGTAGGAGTTGCTGACTGGGCAATGGCTGAAGAAGAAACAAGGTCATTGGGTGGTTTGGGGGAGGGGGTGGCTCTAATTCCAATCAGTAGTAGCAATGTCATTTAGAGAGTGACACCGTCTAAGGCACGTGGAGACAAATAAATGTGTATGGGGGGCTTGCCTCTATTTCCAATTAGTAGTGGCGATTTAATTTAGAAAATGACACCATCTGAGACACATTGAAAGACTTATAGTCTTAGACACATGGAGACAAACCCATCGCGGGAGGTGGGGGTAGAAAATAGATATGATAAATGTATAATGTAAAAATTCATCGTCATATATATTCATGACGATTTTGGTTTATGTCTTTATAGTTGTTGAATCGTCGCGGTCCTCAACGGCTGTTTGTGTAATACTGAGAAAATTGCGCTTTCTAAATCTTTTACATTAACTTGGGGCGTCTGCTTGCTTGCCGAAAAAGCTTTGGATCGATTTTAACCCACTTCCTCGTATGCTAGCGAGCTGAAATAGTGCAGGCAGACTCGTGTGACCCTAGTGATGCCACTGCTGGCAATCAAGTTAAGCAAACATTCTCACTAAGTCTAAAGATTATTCGCCTCTGAAAAAGTGAGTATAGCAGTATGCAAAATAAAAAGGGTGGGGGGGGATAAGCTGCTTCCGGCTAAAGATTACCAGCAAGGGCTAGGTCCATACCGATAGATGGTTAGATACATCCAACTTGATCGTCAGACAAAAGGTCAAGCTAACGAGCACGGCACCCACTCCTTGACCACTGATCTAATACCAAAAGAACATGAGTCCACTGGGTGCGGCCAATCAAACTCTATTGACCAAGTGTTAAAATGGGAGGGGGGGCGCTCGCACCTATTTGTAACAGGCTCTAAGTTTGCTTTGTGGCCCCCACGAGCACTAAGAACAAATCAGGGCCAATTTGGTAGAACTTGTTGCGGCAGGACTAAGAATTTTTTCCCCCCAAAATATTGGTTTTCCCAATTGCTCGAAATGTATCTGATATTTTTTTAGGTAGCATCTGATATAGGTGGCATTTCCTATGAAAGGGGACATAACATATTTTAGGTGGCATATCATATTGTCGAAGTCATTTTATATTATAGGCAATGTTCTCTCTAGGGTTCTTAATTCCGTGTGCAATGTAAATAAAAAAATCAATAAAATAATTTTTTTTTTAAAATATCGTAGACAAAGTTGCATAGCATCAATTCTGTGTACAATATTTTATCAAATTTGCTGCACCGTAGTCTAAATTTAAAGGGAACATTGATTAAAATTATAGGATATGTCTCATATTATAGGTGGCATATCACATAATAAAATATAATATATGTGAAATATAATATTTTAGGTGGTAATTCATTGATATGGTTGCGGAATGTTCTTGTTCCTGAGTTCCTTTACTTAAATGTAGGAGATAATTTGCTATGAGAAACAATAAAGGTTTGGGAAGAGGGTAGAGGGGGCATAGGGCGGATATTTCCTTTAACATGGTCAAGAGTAAAGACGTTGACATGATTGCTTCTCTGGGTGTAACGAATCGGAGTGAGCGTTCCTAGTGTGTGCTGAGGATGGCTTTCTTCTGTAGCGCTAATACTATCCATGCTAGCAAAGCATGCTCGTTGTGCTAATACTATACACGCTAGTTAGCATGTCGATGTGCTAAAACTAAAACTATACATGCTAGCTGAAAATGCTCGCTGTGCTCTGAATTTCACGAATTATTATTTTTTAATTCTTCTTTTGAATGTCTTAACTTTTTTTTTAAAAAATTCCTTCATGAAATGATACAGTAACTAAGGCGTGTGTTGCGTGTGGCTGCCATATTAACGGGGGAGGGGGCAGCAACGGCTGTAGTTCAACGCTAGCCAGTACGGCAGATTACGTGGTCCGCAATGTCGTTGGTCAGTTAATCAGTCAGTCAGTTTCTTCACCTTCTTCTTTTGTTTATAAAGGCCTCGCGATCAGTAATCTGATATAGTGAGATGGCTACACATCAAATCTGGCATCAGGTTGTGTCAGACACACGACACATTTTGAAAATGATCTCGGAACAGTTGACCAGGGACAGACATTATAATTTACTGTTTGTAATTCATTTCCGCAGAGCACACGTCACAGCACACAGCTTAGACAAGGGGCGCGTCTACATCAAACAAACAAAACACTTTAGCATTCATGTTTCTACAAGTGAAGCCAGCGAAACTTCATCCATAATGCGAAGGTCTGCCCGCTAGGGTCCGGTCAAATTAAGCCATAAAGCAACACTAAGGCAAAGGCAGATCGTTTTCGCCCAACAACGTCCTTGGGATTATCGTTAATCGCCAAGCTGAGCCCTGGCCAGCGTCACGGAGTCCGGCAGAGGATTTACTGGATGACCACAAGAAACCGTTGGTCAGTGGGTGTTAATTGTTTCTTCGTTGGAGGGGAGGGAATGGGGTTGTGGTAGGTCCAGGCCTCCCGTCTGTACAAGTAATCCAATTGATTGCTCGTTGTCTGACAGACAACTGAGAGAAGTTGGGTTGTGGAGGGGGGGGGGGTGTACAGGAGGTCAGGTGATCGAGGCAATGCCACTTAAGGGGTTTACAACCAAAGCTGTGAAGTCATAGACGAGTGATGATAATATGGTGAGAATGTGGTAAGAATTGTGAAGAAGTTTAAGTGAAAATAAGTATATCTTCTCTCCAAGTTTTTAACGGCAGTGAACACCGAACAATACGTTTACTATCCATGAAAAGAAAACGTTTAAAATTTACACAATGCACTATGAAACATCTGTGTTGGTGGTTGGATGTATTTTATTCCTTTATTTTCGGCTGTGTCGATGTATAAATCTAAAGCTAGTTGATCGCCCAGGACACATAAGATTATTTCATCATTAGATAATAAAACAAAATTAGAAAACAACACAAATCTACTTAGAAAAATATGTGAGACTTTGTTATGGAGGTTTTTTTTGTGTGTGGTTTAACCAGTTTTACAAATGCATGTCAAACAAAAATAGATCGATTGTCTCAAAACAATCCGAAAATGACGTCCGCCAAGTTTAGGGTCAAGAAGACAAGACTTTGTTTTACGCAAATAAAATAACAAATAATAATATTAATGTAAAACATTTTTCATTTTAAAAAAAAAGGGAAAGAAAACTATAGATAAAAATTAAGAACGAGGTTAAATAAAACAACCACGTCTCTTTATTACACGGGCCAACAGAACATCCGTTTTTTGTGGGTTGTTTGTTCAATGCCCATCATTAATGCGGCGTAAATCACAAACATGGCGCATAAAATTCTCTCCTAAAAGAAAAAGAAAATGCCGCAGAGCCGGAGATTTCTCCCCCCCCCACACACACCCACCCCGTGTCCCTCTTTTCACTTCATCTTTTGTGTGTCCCCAATGAGAACAAACCTGTTCTGGACACTGGCACTGGCCGGGGATTTTGTGTTCAAGGTCATGCGCGGGAATAAAGAGCGTTATCTGTCCAATGTTATTCGACGAATTTAGAATATATAGTGTGTCCAAGGTCATATAGTGTGTCCAAAGTCATATAGTGTGTCCAAGGTCATATAGTGTGTCCAAGGTCATATAGTATGTCCAAGGTCATATAGTATTCCAAGGTCACACGCATGAATATAAATATAGGACATAACGTGTCCACGGTCGTGTGCATGAATATAGTAGTTAATGTCATACTCAATGATTGCAGAAAATCGATGGAGCAAGTAAAGTATTTGGCCAAAATTAGAATCAATAAAAGTTTCAATAAACCTGATGTAGGCACCTTCCTTTACGTGTTGGTAGGAGACGAGCCTTAAACATGGCAATATCAACTAATTAACAAGCTATTCATATATGGACAGTTTAAACAACAGTTGACAACAGCAATTCTCTTAGTGCTAACATGTTAAGTTAAGCTTAGCTATAGCAAAGGGTTTCAATGGGAAACAAGATGGTACACTGTACACATTTATGTTACCTGCTGTTTAAACTATGGCTTAATTATTTGAATGAGTTCATTTCTACGAATGTGACTCTACTTCTGTTGTTGATGTTTCCGTTAATGATTCCAACGTAATTTTTATAGAGCTAACAATTCCTGTATTTAGCAGATTAAATTATTGATCTACATTAAGTATTGCAATCAAATAATACTAACTAATAACGTATGATAGTCTAAGATTACCGAAAGTTTCCTTATCAAAGTAACTTAGCCCTCGAGTTTTAGCTTCCAAAGCACGTTCCCAAGAACTCAAGACCCGCCCTACATTGGTGAGGAATCAAATCAAAAGTTAGAATGTTACAGTAATGCCTCCATTAGCAGGTGCCAGGCCGCGATTTTAACGCAGACATATTCAACCGACGCTATATCCTCTATCGGCGCGTGCCGAACTTGTCAAGGCAAGTTCACCGCGCGCTCTGATCTCATGAATTTCAAGAATTATCGATAGTCTTTTTTTAGAGCTCATTTTTTTAAAAAATCAATTTTGTTTGTGGGGATAAAAAAAGTTGGGGAGGGGGGTCATCTTTTAAGGTCTTTTCTCCCGCCTCATCCACTCCCCACACAATTGTACCCCACTTTCTAAAAGAATTAATAACTTTTTTTTTTGTCTCACCCTCAGCACTTCCTCCTAATGGACCCTATGGTTTGGGCCGACCGCAGACTTCTTTCATGCGTAAAACGTGAGGACACTGGCGGGAAAGTTAACGGCACCAGTGATTGCATTAGCGAGGTAAGACCGCGCGATCAAGCGTAAAAGATTAGAGTTTTTTTTTTCTCTTGAGCGGATTGACTTCTCTCTTTATTTAAAAGACTAATGTCTTGTGCTGGGATGGCAAGGGTTAAGGCTGGTTTAGAAAGTCATGGGAACGACTGACAGAGAACTGTGTTTGAATTCTGCGTGATATTAGGAATAGTCAGAGTAACGGTGAAGAGAAAGGACTGCGAAATGGGAACAGCTGGGCTTATTGAAGGGAACTGGTAGGGCTATTTAAGGGAACGACTATGGTTATTTAAGGGAAAGGCTATGGTTATTTAAGGGAACGGCTATGGTTATTTAAGGGAACGGCTAGGGTTATTTAAGGGAACACTGTGAAAATAGCTGTCTCTGTTTTACCGGAATGTCTAAGATTGCTAGGCTTGTGATAGGAAATATTTCTTGTACATTTATTATTTAAATTTACGAAGAAAAATAATTTAGTACCAAAATATTCTTTCCTCATAAAGATGATTTAACTTATAGTTTACGTAATTATCGTACAATTTTGTAATGTTATATATAATAATAATGTATATTATGTATGAAATTTATTATTTAATTTTTTTAAATGTCACAATCATGAACAAGGCCAAAGGTTTTGATGTAAGAGCTAATGATTACTACAACATTGTTTAATGCGCACTTCCATAAATATCAGATTTCGTACAGTTTAAATGTCACCCTTCTGAAATCTTTCAAGCTGGTACACCTTTCTTCTGAAATATTATACTCGATGCTCATAACGCTACTGTAAAATGTAATAAAGAGCAAGAAAGCTCGATATTGTAAATCTATCCATAAATAAAACGCATAATAGCGACCCTTATGCAGCAAATAGCCTCATTAGGGGACACACGGCGGTGAGGAATTGTGAGCTGTCTCCAGAAATCTGCACTTAAAGAAAGGGAGAGAAATGCTGCCCCTTTAACTAGCTTTATTCCTTGTCCTTAACTGTAAGAGTAGCCACCCGTCGATGGACAGGGGAAGGGAGGAGAGAGATAGGGGTTAGGCGCATGAAATGTTGCGGGGAGGGGTAAGGAGAGGGCAACTTACCAGAACTGGATGAATTTTTTTTTAAATGTCCACATCAAGGGTTCTCGGGCTATTTTACAGAGGTATTGAAACATCTTCAAAAGACACTAATTTTAAGCCAAGCGTTTAATACGGATTACCACTGCGCATTGAAATTTATATTTGATTTTGAAATGCCCTGCATGGTTGAAACATCAATATTTCATGTACGGAATGCAACGCGTTTGAATGCATTATTTTATAAACCTGCAGAAAGGGATACTTTTTAGTAGAGATTTTAAAGTTAGAAGTTAACACACATTGAAAGATCAAAAGTAAGAACAGACTGTACGTAAGATCAAAAGTAAGAACAGACTGTACGTAAGATCAAAAGTAAGAACAGACTGTATGTAAGATCAAAATTAAAAACAGACTTTACGTACAGTAAGAACAAACTGTACTTATGGTCAAAAGTAAGAAGAGGCTGTACGTAAAGTCAGCCGAAGATAGAAAACAAATTTCACGATTATTTCGACCTGATGTTGTCACAACTTTTCATCAATATATTCGCAAATAAATAACAAAAAATAAAAATAAAATTATGAGAGCTATCGTTAGGACACACATTTTTTATAAGCACCTCCTCCCCCACTCACCTCAAATTTTCCCAATGGAAGTGCCCCAAGGTGGGAGAGTAATGACGAGGTTATTAGAGCCCAAAACGCGAGCATTGATTGAGGCTGATCCCCAAATCTGATCACAATCTTATGTTAGCTGGTATGTTCCTTAGACCTGTCCAACACTCCCTTGTATTATACTAATGTTACTGCCTTGTATTACACTCAAGTTACTGCCTTGTATTACACTCATGTTACTGCCTTGTATTACACTCATGTTACTGCCTTGTATGTATTACACTCATGTTACTGCCTTGTATTACACTCATGTTACTGCCTTGTATTACACTCATGTTACTGCCTTGTATTACACTCATGTCACTCCCTTGTATTACACTCATGTCACTCCCTTGTTTTATACTCATGTCACTCCCTTGTATTACACTCATGTCACTCCCTTGTATTACACTCATGTCACTCCCTTGTATTACACTCATGTCACTCCCTTGTATTACACGCATGTCACTCTCCTGTACTTTCTGTAGTCTAGGATTGTGTAAATACCATTTGTGCACCTTAAATAAATCCTTTCTGGGTGCCCACCAAAGCATTACTTGCATCTGTAGACCTTGCGCCGAATGGAAAATTGTTTTTTTTCTGAACTGCCTTAAGGGCGGGTATTGTGGTAAAGCTTGTTTGTTTAGTTATTTATATCACATGATATAGTTTTAACCTGACTCGTGACCCTACTACGTGACACATGGGCGTACACCCAGAATTATTCAAATCTCACTCCTTCAATTATTCGACGGTTACACAACTTGTTTTTAATTATTTTTTTTTTCTGGTACGTCCGCATCGGTTGAGTCTGTACTTTCACGATTCCATTTTAAATGTCCGTCCATGTTATGGCATAAAATAGCATTTAAGTCATTTCCATGACAGTGAACCACAAACATCTTCTAAGATTTTTATATTTGAATATGTATAACTTACATATATATACACATATTTTAAAAAAAAATATTTTCCCTACACGTTGAACACTCGGACTGAGGCTTGAGAGTGGAGACGTCATTCTGAGTGACGTGGCAAGGGGAAGAAATCCCACTCCCAAGAAATTCCCACCAATCGCATTAGCCTGACACCGCCCTAAGTGACAGCTCCCCCGACGGTGTCCGCGGGAGAAGAGAGGGGTTTAAGACCCCTCCAGGGCGACAGAATCGACCAATTAATTAATCTCGTCCCCATTGTCAGGCCAAAGTAATCGGAGTGCCCGTGAGAAGCCGTTGTTTGTAGAGCTAGATTCGAGCAAACTGGACATCATTAGGGCCGGATCGATACCGTACATCCGAGTGTTGCCACCGATAGAAATTATTTATTTCTGGGCTCTTCGTGACTTTTATCATTTTATTCAATTTTCAATAATAAGATGTTTTGTTAGTTTATTTTTTATAAATGTATTTTACCCTTTGTGTTGGCGTTATTTTTCTTCAAAACTTGGGGTGCCTTGTCTGTGGGGTGTGTAGTGGTGATAGGGTATATATGGTTGCTGGGGTGAAAGGGGTGACTAGGGGTGCATGGGGTGTCTAGAGATGATGAGGTGTCTTACAGTTCTGTGGAGGTGTATGGATCGTCTAGCGATGTCTAGAGGTGCATGGGGTGACAAGAGGAGCATGGGATGTGTAGAAGTGTATGGCATGTCTAATGTGAGGGTGTTCTGGTGAACTAATGGCAATAGTCACCAGATGAGAAGACAAATTTCATTGCCTCTAACTGTTAATATTTATATTAAAATGCAGCTACTGTTTAGACCAGCCGATAAGTTTAAATATCAAAAGGATCGAGCGATTCATCATAATACGTTACTCAGATTTGTTTAGTTCGCGTGGAAGGGAGGAAATGACAAATGTTAAAGATGACAAATTGTTTTAACGAAAGGTGAAAAAAAAAAACTTCTATGGAAATAATGCAATGTTTTCTTTGTTTGACTAAACAGTGACAAACGAGATAAAACGGGCTAAAAGTTGGCACAAGAGTCATAGGGAACCTGGCAAAAAAACATGGTGACTTAGAAACGAAATACACTTTGACAGACTCCGTTTGTATTTTAATATGAGCAGATTAACAGAAGAAGACCACGAATATAAGTGAAAATAATATTTACATCTTTTCACTAAAATAAATATAATTAATTACATAAAAACTCAACATTTATTACAAACACCTTTTCTTCACCTATCTTTAAGATTTACATTAAAGAAAATAAAACTAATTCTTAGAATCTACTAAAGCTCGCTAAAATGCAAATAAACTTTTATTTAAAACGAAAACAAAAATGCGCCATCTCCAATGAACACTGTGAAATAAAGGCACGCATGGTTCACCGAGGTCACGGGCTATGGAAACACGACGTGGATGACACAGCCCTTGGTTTATCCGTGATTGTGGATCACAACAGGGCGAGCAGTTTCATTGGAGAAACCAATAACCGTGGATCGCAGCCCTTTTATCGGCCCTGGTGGACTGACGTCTTGGCGGTTTGGAGCCAGATGAAATCTCCCATCAGATTTACTCAGAGAAGATATCACACGACTTCGAAAAAAACACATGGTTAATTAAGGTATCGGTCAACTTGAACAGTGGGAGGGTGGGGGTGGNTTTTTTTTTTTTTTTTTTTTTTTTTTTTTTTTTTTTTTTGCATTTAAGAATGTATTTCCTTGTAGAAAGTAGTAAGGTCAAAGGTTGCTTTCATAAAATATCAAGTCTCTCTAGTTGTAAGTAAAGGTTTAAGTGTTGGGGCTTTATTTAGATTATACAAATCTGAGAGTTTTCTCTGTAAGGGAGACTACTCCAGGAAAGGTGAGGAATAAAACTAAAATTTCTAAATTTATTTAAATTGCAACTGCATTTTAAGGCCAAACATCATTTGCACTTGGTATGGGATAGGGTTTTGGCAGTAAAATTATTATATAAGCAATGAAAAGACAATTGCAAACATTGTCGGCGGCAATTGCATTGCTCTCCATAGGCACAAGCTACTTCACGATGGATGCATTCAATTTATACAATTCTAATAATAAAAACTATTTTAGCACCTCAGGCTCATTATATGGCACCGAGTAATCACATTCGATTGTAAATTTCCATTTTTTTTTAAACAACAGAGGACACAACTAAAGGAAGAATTATTGCATGAAAATATTCAAATTTCGAGCAGATATCCACAATTGTATCCCGTTACAGAGGGACTACATATTCTTACTACGTAAAATCGTCACATCCTAGCACTGGTTCTTCACATTTTGGTTCAAAACGTCCACGTGAGAACAGTCGTTCTTCAATCTCTAACATTGAGGTACCGTCGAAAGTGTTACCGCTTCGATTCCAACATGCGTATCGATCTGTTAGCTGAGCGGCTCATGCCCGTGGACCTCTCTAATGATAGGAAATTAAAATGTATAGCTGTCCGCGGAATCGATACTAAATTAACCGTGTAAAGGAGGGTATGAATTCGTGCGTGGCGAATCGATACCTTGCTAATTAGCGGTCATTAGCCGTATTGTTGGTCTGTACTTACCCGGGGGAGGGGGGTGAGAGATGGCGGCGATTATAGTAACGATGCCATGACCTCTACAATGTCTTAAAATAGATCTGGTGCTAAGTTCCATATTAATCCTTGACCAATCGCATCGATTGTGTCGTCAGGGTGTAGACTTATGCTACATACATCTAAATTTGCCGAGATGTTGCCAAGACAATGGTACGAGGTTTTATCTCAGGAGAATCGGAGATCACAACAGATAATATACGGCCCGACACGACGATATAAGAACAATGCGATAATCTTCTGCAGACAAGGAGCGTCTTCAACAGATAAAAGTTTCTGGAATTTCAAAGATCTTCTAAAACTAACATGTTTGTGGCAGTATGTTATTTTCAAAGAATAACGGTGAAGTTTACATGATATTATGTCACAGTTTTAATTAGTTTGAGCGGAAGACATGACATGCTATTCATCCTATCTCTCGATTATCCGAACCTGTATTTCGTGACCATAAAGCAAATATGTGCACTTTTACCTACATTCCTACTTCTGATAACTACATTCCTACTCCTGATACCTACATTTCCACTCCTGAAATCCACTTTCTACTTCTAATATCTACATTCCTACTACAGACATCTACATTCTTACTCCTAACACCTACATTCCTACTCACGATACCTAAATTCCTACTCCAGATACCTCCATTTCCACTACAGATACCTACATTCCTTCTCCTAGTACCTACATTCCTACTCCTGAAACCTACATTCCTACTCAAAATACCTATATTTCTACTTCTACTACCTACATTCCTACTCCTGATACCTACATACTCCTGATACCTACATACCTACTCCTAATACCTACATACCTACTCAGAATACCTACATACCTACTCCTGATACCTACATACCTACTCCTAATACCTACATACCTACTCCTAATACCTACATACCTACTCCTGATACCTACATACCTACTCCTGATACCTACATACCTACTCCTGATACCTACATACCTACTCCTAATACCTACATACCTACTCCTAATACCTACATACCTACTCCTAATACCTACATACCTACTCAGAATACCTACATACCTACTCCTAATACCCACATTCCTACTCCTGATACCTTCATGCCTACTCATAATACCTACATGCCTACTCCTAATACCTACTCTTGATATCTACATACCTACTCCTGATACCTACATACCTACTCCTGATACCTACATAGCTACTCCTGATACCTACATACCTACTCCTAATACCTACATACCTACTCCTAATACCTACATACCTACTCCTGATACCCACATTCGTACTCCTAATACCTACATACCTACTCCTGATACCTACATACCTACTCCTGATACCTACATACCTACTCCTAATACCTACATACCTACTCCTGATACCTACATTCCTACTCCTGATACCTACATACCTACTCATAATACCTATGCGATGAGTGCACTGTTCAACTGTTAATTTTTTTTTAAAATAAATTCTAATGACATTACGTCATAATCGCATATTATTTTCATTTAATTGAGCAATTTTTCATTCAACGGCCTACATTCACAATTTTAACTGCATCATTATATTTTATCATTCTAACATGTTGATCCAACAAAATGACTTTCATTTAAGGCTGGTGACTTGTCAAAATAAATGTATTGTTTACTCTCTAAAACTAAAATCGTTATTTCCCTATTGTTGTTGAGTTGCCGATTTCATATAGGGCTTTCGATAAGCGGAGGAAACTTGCTGGTCCTTGACCCAATTACTGCAACACTAGCTCATGGTCCTAGATGCGACTATTGCAACACTAGCTCATGGTCCTGGATCCGACTACTGCAACATTAGCTCATGGTCCTAGATGCCACTATTGCAACACTAGCTCATGGTCCTAGATCCGACTACTGCAACACTAGCTCATGGTCCTAGATCCGACTACTGCAACACTAGCTTATGGTCCTAGATCCGACTACTGCAACACTAGCTCATGGTCCTAGATCCGACTCATGCAACACTAGCTCATGGTCCTAGATCCGACTCATGCAACACTAGCTCATGGTCCTAGATCCGACTACTGCAACACTAGCTTATGGTCCTAGATGTGACTCATGCAACACTAGCTCATGGTCCTAGATCCGACTACTGCAACACTAGCTCATGGTCCTAGATCCGACTCATGCAACACTAGCTCATGGTCCTAGATCCGACTACTGCAACACTAGCTCATGGTCCTAGATCCGACTATTGGAAAACTAGCTTATGGTCCTAGATGCAACTACTGCAACACTAGCTCATGGTCCTAGATGCAACTACTGCAACACTAGCTTATGCTCCTAGACCCGACTACTGCAACACTAGCTTATGCTCCTAGACCCGACTACTGCAACACTAGCTCATGGTCCTAGATGCGACTACTGCAACACTAGCTTATGCTCTTAGACCCGACTACTGCAACACTAGCTCATGGTCCTAGATGCGACTACTGCAACACTAGCTTATGGTCCTACACCCGACCACTGCAACACTAGCTCATGGTCCTACACCCGACTACTGCAACATTATCTCATGGTCTTAGACTACTGCAAAATTAGCTGGTCCTATACCCGACTACTTCAACATTATTTCATCGTCCTATACCCGATAACTGTCACACTAGCTGGTCCTATATCCGACTACTGAAAAATTAGCTGGTCCTAGACCTGATTACTGAAACATTAGTTCATGGTCTTATACCCAACTACTGCAACATTAGCTGGTCCTATACTTGACTACTGAAACATTAGCTGGTGCTAGACCCGACTATTGCAACATTAGTTCATGGTCCTATACCCAACTACTGCAACATCAACTGGTCCTAACCATACAGCTGCAACAGGAATCGAAATGGCCAACCCTATCGAAAGGTCAAAAGGGGGGGTGGGGGTATATGAGTGAGGCCCCCCACCGTCCTCGCTTTCCAAAGGCAGTGGTCGATCGGTAACTATAATTATTGACTGACTGCCGCCCCGAGGGCGCCTCGAGAGCGGCACTCCACCGCCCGGCTATGCTAACACTTGGTTCCAGGAGCTGGCTGCTACGCTCCTGATAGTTGCAGCTAATTAGATAGTGATGTCGGAGTGGCGGCCCTTGGGAGTCAGGGATTATGATGAGCCACTCTGCCAGGGAGGGGGGGGGCAAAGTGTGCGGTGGGTGGCTCGTATGTTGGAGATACTCAGCAGCGAGGAGGGTTACCAACCCGGGTGAGATTTTCATTTTAGTGTAGAGCGGGGCGGGGGTGTCATACACAAGCTAAAATGTTTAGTCATAGAGTTGAGAGTTTGAATGTAGCTGAATAGTTTGAGGATGAACAAATTGGTGTGTGATAGGGGGTGTGGGTCGTAGAGAAAAGTCTTTAAGACAGCAGTATTAAATGGTGGTGCCAGTTAGATGTAACTTTGTTAATGATGGTGGTGCCAGTTAGATGTAATTTTGTTAGTGATGGTGGTGCCAGTTAGATGTAACTTTGTTAGTGATGGTGGTGCCAGTTACATGTAACTTTGTTAGTGATGGTGGTGCCAGTTACATGTAACTTTGTTGATGGTGGTGCCAGCTACATGTAACTTTGTTAGTGATGGTGGTGCCAGTTAGATGTAACTTTGTTAGTGATGGATCTTGTTTTGGGGGTTGTAAACTATTATTGTCTCCCCCAGCCCCATTTAGTTGCTATTGACAATCAGTATGATGAGCTTCATTACCAAGATCAAGAGTCCTCAATCAGAGAAGAAGCTGTCACTGAGATCTGTGACGTTTATTTACCTGTTTCACGGACCTAGATTAAAAATGTCTATGGCTATAGTCTATGGGGTCTCCAGTGAAAATGCCTAAACATATTGATGGCTTAGAGACCAGAAAGTTAACTACAGAATTCGGTTTCCGATGTGAAAAAAAGCACAAACTCGCGCCTCCACTTACCGGCCTTACTACGGGCTTAGCTCAAACAATTTCTCGTAAATATTTTTTTAGAAATAAAGAAAACAACACACACACACAAAATCCGTCTTAAAACGTTTTTATAAAAAGAAACACACTAAAACGAAAGAAAAGAAGGAAATGCAATATGCTGATTAAAACCCCTCGATTCACTGCCAATGTCATATTATGTCACACCGTCACATGGCATTGTCTCGACAATAGCCATTAGTTACACACTATATGCCATCAGCTTCGCACTTAAGAAGTAAACTTTGTGTCGATAAACTTGTATGCGCGACATCTTTGGTCTAATGCGGCACTCATCCTAAATATGCCAGATTCAAGCTGACAATGATACCACATATATCATACTGCCAGTGATACGACATATTATACTCTTAATGAGACCAAATGTTATATTGATGACGATACCACATATTTAGTGTCATTGATACCAAATAGTACTGTCAATAATACCACATATTCTTTCGACGATACCTCACACATATTTTCAATAATAACACATATTATAATGTCAATATAAAACGACGTAAAACATTTACTAAAAGCTACCAAGAACATAAAAGTGGAAGAAAGAATTTAATTTCCTTTAGAACTTGCGGTTCCAGTAAAATGACAGGTATAGACATGTTTTAGGTCTGAGAATTGAGATTCTCCCACGCGAAACTAGCGGCTCGTTCTGATATCGGCGGGAGGGTGGAGAGAAGGAACTGCGGAAATGGTCTTTTCGGAACTGAGTTCGAAATCGTCAAAGGTTGACTGACAGTGATGTCTATTGGATTAAATTCGTTAGCTGGACCTGGGTGAGAAAGTCTTAACAATACTTGAAAGAAAGATTTATATATAGCAGCATAAAACATCTGTTAAAATCGTTTGTCACGCCTAATATCTGACGGCAACCAACAAATTCATGGTCTGAATGATATATAGTATAGAATAGGACTGCGATATGATATATAGTATAGAATAGGACTGTGATATGATATATAGTATAGAATAGGACTGCGATATGATATATAGTATAGAATAGGACTGCGATATGATATATAGTATAGAATAGGACTGCAATATGATATATAGTATAGAATAGGACTGCGATATGATATATAGTATAGAATAGGACTGCGTTATGATATATAGTATAGAACAGGACTGCGATATGATATATAGTATAGAATAGGACTGCGATATGATATATAGTATAGAAAAGGACTGCGATATGATATATAGTATAGAATAGGACTGCGATAAAGGTTTTAAATAAAATACACGAACACATTGTGTAATGAAAACAATAAATTTAGGCTTTATTATTAAACTAGTACAACGCTGCAAAAGTTTACCGTCGTACTAGTTAAATGAACATAGCTTAAATGTATTGTTTTCATTACAGAATTTGTGTATTTTGTATTTTGACTGAACCATTTCACGCCATACAAATACAATAAACATGAATCAACTTACGCTTGTTGCGGTATCCATGGCGACTCATCAGCGATAACTCCGGCTGTTCATAAACATTAATTCCTTGTAATGGTCGCAAAAATTAAAAACAAGAATGAAAAAAACATTCCAAAGTCAATATGAATCCAAACTGCAACACTTTTAACACACTTTCTCTCCCTTTCTGTGGGTGGGCAGTGCTTCTCCCTTTCTCTAGGTGGGCAGTGTTTCTATCTAAAATCAACAATGCAATCATCGTAAATCCTTTTGTTGATCGTAGTATCGTCCAAGGGTGTTGTTACCTTGGTGTCGCCCAAAGGTTTAGCTACCATTGTATGGACAAATGGTTTAGCTACCATTAGTCTCGTCCAAAGGTTTGGTTACAAACACCAATTCACTCTTTATCCAAGTGGTACGCTTTCTCTTCATGAGTCCTGTGTGTGCCCATCGCCCCACAGATTCGGCTGTAAAATACATTGCGCATACAAAACATTGAAGACCATCCGCTTAAAAAAATTTCCTTTCTCTTTTGAAACAAAAAAAATAGCGCGACTCCCATTGGATGGGAGGAAACGATTAAATAATTATGTGATGGGGAGGCGGGTGTGTGGAGGGGGGAGTTCCTCTGCTTACGTTAGCCCCAGACTATTGACAGCCACTGAGCTACCTTTCCGGTTAAAAGTCAAATGAACAACAACAGAGGTTATGGTGAATGGTGATGGGGGAGGGGGGAGTGTCTTGGTGTGGTAATGAACTGAGCGCACGTGCGAGAGACTTTGGTCGTGTACATAAGAGGGTAGGACAATGAGTGTTTATATAAGATGCGGGGGGTGGATGGCTTGTGCGAGGCGTGGGAGCGGAGCGGCGCACGGGGTTTGATCTACACGCAAGACCATGACTAATGATTGTTGGGCAAGGTGAAGGTCGCCTGGTTCGAGAGCCGAGCACAGTGCACGTAATGCAATAAGATGGCAAGTCAGACATGAAGAGAACTTCTGAGAACAAGTCAGAGAACAAGGGTGTACGTCAGACAACAAGAGTTCATGTAAGACAACAAGAATGCATGCAAGACAAGAGTGCATGTAAGACAAGAGTGCTTGTAAGACAATATTGCATGTAAGACAACAAGAGTGCTTGTAAGACAATATTGCATGTAAGACAACAAGAGTGCTTGTAAGACAAGAGTGCATGTAAGACAACAAGAGTGCTTGTAAGACAACATTGCATGTAAGACAACAAGAGTGCTTGTAAGACAATATTGCATCTAAGACAACAAGAGTGCTTGTAAGACAATATTGCATGTAAGACAACAAGAGTGCTTGTAAGACAATATTGCATGTAAGACAACAAGAATGCATGCAAGACAATATTGCATGTAAGACAACAAGAGTGCTTGTAAGACAATATTGCATGTAAGACAACAAGAGTGCTTGTAAGACAATATTGCATGTAAGACAACAAGAATGCATGCAAGACAAGAGTGCATGTAAGACAACAAGAGTGCTTGTAAGACAACAAGAGTGCTTGTTAGACAATATTGCATGTAAGACAACAAGAGTGCATGTAAGACAACAAGAGTGCATGTAAGACAACAAGAGTGAATGTAAGACAACAAGAGTGCATGTAAGACAACAAGAGTGCTTGTAAGACAACAAGAGTGAATGTAAGACAACACGTCAGACTTTTTGTGAAGTCAATGTTTTTTAACAGTACTGGAGTTGTTTCAATTGTGTTCGATCAGTTTTCTAGTGTAATGGGTTGGATTACTTCCACTTGCCAAACAGAAGAGCATGCCTTCAAATTTAAGCTTTCTATAAAATTCGCCAACCCATTTTACAACTGCATTCACTTAATTACAGTTAAACATGTAACATGTTACTTATTTTAAAAATCGACCAAAGCGAAATTTAAAGATCTTCAAACAACAAAACCATTCACGAAACTGTAAGATCACCACTAAAAGTTAGTCAGATCATCTCCAATTGTCGAGACGTTTCTTGTTCACTTCAAGCAACAAGCCGTCCCCACCAACCCCCAAGACAATGAGAGGCTATACATGCCAAGGGCAGTAACTCGTGAACATCTTGTCAAATTGTGTTACTAAACAGACTCATGCAAAACTCGTCTTTAAATATCCCAACAGGAGGAGTACAATAGTGTAACCAGTAGAGACACGTGTACAAAAGTTGAATTATCTAACTAGTAGAGAAGTGTACGACAGTTGAATTATCTAACTAGTAGAGACATGTGTACAAAAGTTGAATGATCTTAGGCGCCTAGTCTACAACAGTAAAATGATCTGAAGCGCCTAGTGTACAAGAGTTGAATGATCTGAGGCGGCTAGTCTACAACAGTAAAATGATCTGAAGCGCCTAGTGTACAACAGTTGAATGATCTGAGGCGCCTAGTGTACAACAGTTGAACGATCTGAGGCGCCTAGTGTACAACAGTTGAATGATCTGAGGCGCCTAGTCTACAACTTCTCTATTAACGATGTAACTAACATTACTAACTGCCGCTTGTATGCAACAGATTAAGAACCTTACTAGCAGAGACTCGCGTACGTTATCAACAACATCCATACTACAGCGACGTGTGTCCCACATCACCATCATTACAATGGTGACATCACCCTCACCACAGCCAGCCAGCCTATCGCACGGTCACAGCGACGTGTGTCCCACATCACCATCATTACAATGGTGACATCACCCTCACCACAGCCAGCCAGCCTTTCACACGGTCACAGCGATGTGTGTCCCACATCACCATCATTACAATGGTGACATCACCCTCACCACAGCCAGCCAGCCTTTCACACGGTCACAACGATGTGTGTCCCACATCACCATCATTACAATGGTGACATCACCCTCACCACAGCCAGCCAGCCTATCGCACGGTCACAGCGACGTGTGTCCCACATCACCATCATTACAATGGTGACATCACCCTCACCACAGCCAGCCAGCCTATCGCACGGTCACAGCGATGTGTGTCCCACATCACCATCATTACAATTGTGACCATCACCCTCACCACAGCCAGCCAGCCTTTCACACGGTCACAGCGACGTGTGTCCCACATCACCATCATTACAATGGTGACATCACCCTCACAACAGCCAGTCAGCCTTTCACACGGTCACAGCGATGTGTGTCCCACATCACCATCATTACAATTGTGACCATCACCCTCACAACAGCCAGCCAGCCTTTCACACGGTCACAGCGATGTGCGTCCCACATCACCATCATTACAATTGTGACCATCACCCTCACCACAGCCAGCCAGCCTTTCACACGGTCACAGCGATGTGTGACCCACATCACCATCATTACAATTGTGACCATCACCCTCACCAAAGCCAGCCAGCCTACCAGCCTATCGCACGGTAACGGCGATGTGTGTCCCACATCACCATCATTACAATCGTGACCATCAGCCTCACCAAAGCCAGCCAGCCTACCAGCCTATCGCACGGTCACAGCGACATGACATAATGCCGTTTGAACCCAGTGTTGTGAGTTGTGCATCAATAAACATCAAGGGGAGTCAACCACCTCTGTTGACCTTTCAACTCTAAACGCTCGCGGCCTTTATTTTCAGAATTGTTGGGATAATTTCTATTGCAAAATTTTTAAAAATAAATTACTAGATTAAAGTTTGAGGCTCTCATTTGTGTCTCTTGAGAGAGAGAGAGAGAGAGAGAGAGAGAGAGGCTT
>MUZC01000454.1:896164-916209 GCA_002072015.1 Radix auricularia | reverse complement strand
AAATTTTTTTTTTTTTTTTTTTTTTTTTTTTTTAAAAATAAAGAGTTGAATTAAAGATGAATGAGCCATCTGGAATGAAAAACATTTCATTCCATACACAAGTGAACTCAGTGTAGAAGTCCCTGATGGAATAGAAACCTTTTTAATATTTTCATATAAAAAATAATATATTTTGTGTGGAATTATGATTTTTAAGATTATTATATATTTTTTTTACTTCAAGACCCTCTGAAATTTGACTTAGGTCAGTTGATTCAACATGACTTTGGTCAGGTGATTCAACATGACTTTGGTCAGGTGATTCAACATGACTTAGGTGAGGTGGTTCAACATGACTTTGGTCAGGTGATTCAACATGACTTTGGTCAGGTGATTCAACATGACTTATCTCAGGTGATTCAACATGACTTTGGTCAGGTGATTCAACATGACTTTGGTCAGGTGATTCAACATGACTTAGGTCAGGTGATTCAACATGACTTAGGTCAGGTGATTCAACATGACTTAGGTCAGGTGATTCAACATGACTTATCTCAGGTGATTCAACATGACTTATCTCAGGTGATTCAACATGACTTAGGTCAGGTGATTCAACATGACTTATCTCAGGTGATTCAACATGACTTAGGTCAGGTGATTCAACATGACTTAGGTCAGGTGATTCAACATAATTTTGGTCAGGTGATTCAACATGACTTTGGTAACGTGATTCAACATGACTTTGGTCAGGTGATTCAAAATGACTTTAGTCAGGTGATTCAACACGTCTTAGGTCAGGTGATTCAACATGACTTAGGCCATGTGATTCAACATGACTTAGTTCCAACAAGGGGTCTTGTCATCTCATCACCGTCCTTACAAACAGAGAGATATGTTAATTTGAGCAGTGCCATAGTCCTGACTTGGGGCTGAGTTCCCTTTCAGCTGCGCGGTTGCGCAGATATTTGATCGACGCCGCGTAGCAGTTTGAAATTACCGCACAGCAAAATTTGAGAAGAAAAAAATGCTAAAATATTGATGGTTAGCTACATTATATTCGATTTCATTTTACTTTGCACACGGACTAAGGAACCTTAGAGGAAACCTTGGTTATCAGAACTCACCTCACAGGACACCTTGGTTATACGGATACGTGACGGGGTGTCGTAGATCAGTACTTACATAGACAAGTACTGCCGTAGACGACATCGGGGTATAAACGTGAAAAACTATTATACCCAAAGACGGTACATGACAGCCCCAAGGATGGCACCTCAAGGTTGTCTAAAACAATAATCATGTGTTTTCGACATGAAGGACACCAACTTGAAAATTTACCACGCTTTTATAAAGAGAGTGCAGTTTCTTTTTTTTTAATGTTTAGTTTAAAAATTGTAAAATGTGTAAAGTATAGATGGTATGTAACAGCTAGAGACCAAACGAAAGTACCTTTTTGATTTCGGCTGAACCCAAAAATTTCAACTAACATATATTTCGTAAGAAACTGGACAGAAAATCGCAAGAAGTCAAATTATAATTTTCGGCGAGGAGTCGTTCGTGGTAATTCAGCAGGACTCTTAATTATATAGCATATTAATATCTATCAGTTTGACGAGGGAAGCTTTTTACTACCAAGGGAGCACAATAATCAATGCCAAAAACTCATTTATGAACACTCCCTTAAATCCACATAAAGAACATACGCAAATAACCGTTCTTAGAAATATACTGAAACATATTCAATGGCATTAAGAATTAATGGAAGAAATAAATTGGAAAAAAAAATATTATTTTTACTTCTTGGTGCACAAATAGTTTCATGTTACGACTTACGTTTTTTTTTAAAGTATCATCTTTACATATGTGTATGTCTGTAACACAGCATATCGGACTGCATGACTACAACATAATGCTAACATAACGTTATCTAAACAAAGACGTTAACACGCCCATCAGGGATCAAGCGCAAACAGACAGCCAGGAATTCCAGCGGATCTAGGTAAACAAGTGAAACACTCACTGATGTAACTTCCTGTAAGTTTGTCAGTGAGGAGGTCACGGATCCAGTAACGAATAGCCGAATATAACACAGCTGCCAATAACCACTCCTTGAAATAACAAATCGAAGGTCACATCTTCATTAATTCGCGAGACAAGAAAAAAAGCAACAAGCAACAACAAAGCGCACACACATTGTTATTGAATTCTCACCATTTCCCCGTCCTTGACCCCACGAGACCCTACCACGGGGGTCACCGTGAGTCACGGTTTCACCTGAGCAGTTGACTACAAAGAAGAGACGGACGTTTTCCCATGCTCCCGCATAGCGGTGTGAGCGCGGCAGGGAGGCAAAATGACACGACTCACGAGACGGGAAGTTTCTAGCATGCAAGACCCTCGCCACGAGTTCGGCATGTGAGGGGGGAATCCATGGCGGGAAGCAGGGGAGATTAATCAGGACTGGATTTCTTGTATCGCCTCCCCTTTCAACCCACCACCCTGGGTTTTTAAAGAAGCCCCCCTCCCCCCGTAATGATAGTTTCTGAAATCAAACGGAGAAAATATTTATTTATTAATCATCTTTGAACCCGTTTCTACCACTTTGAGAACCCATCAAATTTTACCATAAACGTAGAGTTCACTTTGTGATGTTAATTACATGCGCTAAAGAAGCAAATGCTTGATTACGAGGCGTTTCTGTATTGTAAACTCGCTATAATACTTCTAGCTGGTAATTGAGAAGTATGCCAACAGCTAGTTCCAAGTATCCAACTGTCATAGGTGACACATTAAATATCTTGTGCCAAGTATCCAACTCAGTGGCGTCGCTAGGGGGGAGCGGTG
Source organism: Radix auricularia (assembly GCA_002072015.1). Lineage (NCBI taxonomy): Eukaryota > Metazoa > Mollusca > Gastropoda > Lymnaeidae > Radix > Radix auricularia. The sequence goes on along the minus strand of MUZC01000454.1, from coordinate 913,386 downwards.
GGGGCGGGCCGCCCCGGGTGACACCATCAGGGGGGTGACGCCAGGCCGTAAAATTCTATATACAAGTATTCCCGTTATTTGGCACTGGAAAACTCGGAGGAGTTCTATGCTTAAATAATGAGGGGGTGACACCATGAGCTACCGCCCCGGGTGACACCAACCCTAGTGACGCCTCTGATCCAACTGTCCTAGGTGACACATTAAATAGCTTGTACCAAGTATCCAACTGTAATAGATGACACATTAAATAGCTTGTACCAAGTATCCAACTGTCCTAGATGACACATTAAATAGCTTGTACCAAGTATCCAATTGTCCTGGATAACATATTAAATATCTTGTGCAAAGTATCCAACTATCCTAGATGACACATTAAATAGCTTGTGCCAAGTATCCAACTGTCCTAGATGACACATTAAATAGCTTGTGCCAAGTACCTAAACACAATGAGATGGCACGTAAAACTTTTTTGGGGATACTTGATATAATCTGGACACATGGTTTGCCTTACGTTTTGAGGGGATTTAACGGTCTTATCAAGTAGGCTACATCCACAAAAGAATGCGATTATGAAGAAAATGGCTACATTGCTAAACAATGACTAATCTTGTAATGTACTGACAGTTTCGACCAAACGCCTGCCTCAGCAGATCAGACAAAACCAAATCATCTTATAAACATAAGAGGAGTTCTAGTCGAGATTATTATAATGGCAGTGAATTAGATGTCACAGAAATAGTCCCTGAAAAATATGCAGCATTTAAAAAAAACAGGGAGTAAATGAATGTACGACAATGTACGTATTGTTCGTGTGAAGTTTAAATGTTTTAACCTACAAAAGTATATTAAAAATGCAACTAAATACATGCAACGGATTTGACAGGTTGTATTTTGATATATTTCATACGGTAACGCAATGGCGAAGTTCTGAGTTTTGTTTCATTCTCCAAACTTTTGATGGTGAATGTGGCCACCTTCTTTTATTCGTTTGTCTCTTGTCCTTTCTTTTCGTTACAGGACTCAACAACATGCTGTGCTCTATAGGCTGAAATCTTTCCAAGTGGGTTACGAATCTGTTAAATTTTGTGTGGCTCTGGTGTACTGTTGTAGCAACGACCGAAGCTAAATTAGTTTATCAACATGACAGAAACTTAGGTCCAACCTCACAAAAGGCCATTGCCTTCAGGCCAGAAACTTATCTTCTGAACAGAATTTTTAGGTCCAACCTCACAATAGGCCATCGCCTTCAGGCCAGGAACTTATCATCTCAACAGAATCTTTGCATTTTGACCAACAACAAAAATACACTGAAAGGACATCATTTATAATGGTGCTAGAACTGTTCTCTGGGCCCAAGCTTCGAGAACAGAAAGCTTCGGCCTGATTTCGGCCCCACAGACTCATCAAGCCGGGTCTAGACTTATAAACATCCGGGCTACACAAGACTGGGTTCCCAGGCTCACTTTCTCCAGGCCCGAAAGTTACCATCTTCTACCCCCCTCCTTAAACCGGGGGCCTTTTGACATGGATAGGGGTGGGGACCCGACATTCCACGCGCGTTTTGATGCACGTGCGGCTACAGAAATATGCCTGTAATCGCGTTGCTTGAGGGAGGTGTTTGGGTGAAAGTCAGCTAAGGGGTATAAACAAACCGTTGTGCCGGAGAGAGATGGGAGGAGAGAGGGTGACGTAGGTAAGGTTTTAGGCAATAGTGTTTGTAATAGTGTAGGTAAGAGTGTTGGTAAGTGTGTATGTGAGGTTTTAGGCAATAGTGTCTGTAATAGTGTAGGTAAGAGTGTAGGTAAAAGTGTAGGTAAGAGTTTAGGTAAGAGTGTAGGTAAGATTGTAGATAAGAGTGTAGGTAAGTGTTTAAACAAGTGTGTATGTATGAGTGTAAGCTAGAGTGTAGGTAAATTTGTAAGCAAGAGTGTGGGTAAGAGTGTTAGCTAGAGTGTAGGTAAGAGTGTAGGTAAGAGTGTAGGTAAGAGTGTAGGTAAAAGTGTAGGTAAGAGTGTAGGTAAGAGTGTAAGCAAGAGTGTATACGGTGGGAAGGTCACCCACGCAATGCCTTGTGACGACACATGACTACAGAATTCCGGTACCACTCAGAAACTCACATGTCATGGGGGAGTGGGGTGGACTTTAACATGACATCTGACATCCCAATGTCAGATGACGTCAGAGGCCAGGATGTCAGGAACACAGATGTCGTGACGCTGTCAGCACCAGCAGTGCTTCTCACACGGTTGAGTGTCTGGTAACCCTGTGCTCAAATAACCCAGCGACTCCCGTCTCCGATTTATGTAGATCTACTTCTTCTCATTAGCGCGCAAGTAATATTTGCGTATTTCTTTCTTTTAAATATTTACTTACTCCATTACAAAGATGCTAATGTAAAATATTTTCTCTCGGGGTCGATGTCGGGAAAATATGGTTTAAAGCATGACAAAACTACATTTGCTGTGACGATTCTGCTAAAGTTCGATAACAGCAATGCAGTCAATGTTCATACCTTCATAGATGTGATATTTTAAGTTGGTGGAATAACAAAAGATGTGTTCATATAATATTATTCACCTCTTCCGGGTTAGCGGAATTATGACTTGCAGGCATCGAAAGGTTTGCGTTTTTAATTCGGCAGCGCGCGTAATAAAGACAGCTAATCGTTAGTGGTAAAGATTCGTTCGACATGTTTTCCCTTATAATATTTGAAAACATCTTCCTTCGGATAAGTAGGATATATCAAAGCAAGACTTGTGAAAAGAACGAAGATGTAAGTAAATGAATATAGAAGGAAAACGAAACCATTGATTTGCACACAAAAAGGAGAGAAAAAACGAAAGATACAGACAGATAAAAAGAGAGAGATGTCCGAAGATAGAGTGTGAGGGAGGAGGCGATAGAAAGAGAGGGGCAGAGAAAGGGAAGGGATAAAGAGAAGTGACAGCGATGCATGTCAAATTATTTGATAGCGGCTGTTTGTCCCGATATGTCACTGTCTCCCGGGGCCGCCCTGAGAGAGTTATTGGGCCGTTGTGTTAGCTTCAAACTGCATTACGGGCCCTCCAGACCCAGGGGCTCGAGAACTGGGATGTTCCGTGTCGGGTGTGCATCGGTAAACTGACTCGTGGTCTCTGGCGGTGCTGGTCGTTGTAATGATTTTAATCGAGGGAGGAATGGGGTTGGGGGTAATACCATGGACAAGAGAGGCAGTAGAGTCGGTGAGGCAGTCGTTTTGTCAACCACGTCTTTTACAAACCAGCCCTGAGGCGAATAGACACACGTGGATCTGAAATTGTGTTGTCGGTGTTTCCAATGATTGGAATGTTTGTGATCGGTGTTAAAGTCTGGCTGGCACTAAGTGCTCACACTTTCGAATCTATACCATGCCGTTTTACTCTCTTTAACAATTCTGGTGCTTGAAATGTAGTATACAATATCAGTAAATATAAGATTTTTAAATATATATATATATATGGTAACCTATGCCGCAGTACTTCCTTCTCATTAATATGTATTTGCATATCCTTAAAAAGTTACGAGTATAAGTGAAATTTGAAATAATTATGTGTACAAAATGTCATTTCTCCAAGTTTAAAAAAATATTTGAAACGACCACGCAAAACACCACGATTAAGTAAACTAGTGAAATGAGACGACGACTGACCAGGGGAGCGAATGAATGCCTGAAAGAAATGCGAATCGGAGACTTAACAACAGGCGTTATTGTGGCTATAAGCTCACCTTTACGACGTCGACCTAAAACCAGGGCCCATTCCCCTTATGAGATAAGGTTAATCTGATTAAATACCTGTATTTGATTGGCTCCCTCTAGCAACTACCTGACCGGAGTGCAAATACCGCCAGTTCATTACCCCATGCCCCTAGTACAACATCAAGTCCACAACATCGATACAGGCCAGTCTTGACCGGTCGACTAGCCGCTTGACGTTATCAAGCCATATTGCTGCCTCGGTAAAATGAAAAATGTAATTTTTCCATGTCTTTAATAAGATTATTGTTAAAATCCCAATCGATTTGGTCGCCGTGACTTTTTAAATAATAAAGCCTCGAACCCAAACCGCATTCTCGCAATGACGACATTGGCAATTAATTACACGTTGATATGACTCGCCTATTTCAATTTTTTATAATAAATTTCAATTGTCAAGAGGAATACAGAATCCAATTCCGTATTCTAGGCGGTTGATGTTATAGTTAGTATAATGTACGGTAGTCAAGAGTGGTTGATGTTATAGTTATTATAATGTAGGGTAGTCAATGGTGGTTGATGTTATAGTATGTATAATGTACAGTAGTCAAGAGTGGTTGATGATATAGTAAGTACAAGCCGACCCGCGTCGTAGCGTATGCCGCTAATGATTTAGTGACGAGTGGCATTTTATGAAAGTAATTGTTGAGGAGAGTGTGTGACTACTTTTCTGCCAATGGTGGTTGATGATATAGTTACGTGAGAATTTTAAAGAATTTTAAAGAATGAAGAAAGCTATTGTAGTTTAATTAATATTTTTTATAGGTATGGGGACCATTTTCAAACAAAAATATTTGAACAATTAGTTACACAGAAAAATGGACAAAATTATTTCTCAAATGTCATTGTGTGAAATGATTCTTATCTCTTGCTCTAAACTCGCAGTGACACACAAGTTGCACGAAATATTCTCACTTTATGTATCTAGATTCCAAGGAATTTTTAGGGAAGTGCAACAACCGTTGATAGTTTTACGCTAACACGTGTGGTCCCAGGTGCCAGCCGCTAGACTGGCAGAGTAAAACATACACCTGTAATACTAGCTCGATGGGATAACATGTGGGCGTAAAGGTGCAAGTGGGTGTATAAAAATAGTTTATATTTTATCTTTAAGAAAACGATTGAAAGACAATGGTAATGGAAAAGCCAAGGTGGAAACCTTGACATAAAGTGGAACAAGGCTAGATCAGAACAAAATAATAAATGAGGGCGCAATGAAATTAAGAGTGGCGTCATTAAAAAAACGTAAAAAAACAAGTTTTTTTTTTTTTAAATGAATGCTTTATATACAAGACATAACTAAAAGAATGTTCATTACAGGACGCATTGTATTACAATCCAATTTTTTTTTTTTTACTTATGTCTCAAATATATAAAGGATTTATAGTAAATAGACTGCCTGGTCATTCAATTTCAGCTCGATTTGATCACGGGAAAAGGGTTATAAAGACATAGTGGGAATCGCGAGAAAGATTAGCAATTAACAGCATTTAGATTTACAGATCGGGAATATATTTTACAAAATTATCGTCAATATAATACGCACAGCACAGTGCGACAGGAAAGTATTTTTTTTTTAAAAAAGGTCGTTCAATATACTACGCACCGCGACACTCATTCACAAAAAATAACATGCTATAGATCCATATATAGATCTAGAAATAAATAGAGATAATGTAAAAATTCATTGATTCAAAATGAAGTAGACTATGTGCCATAAAATTGTACGCAATATAAGTTTTTTAAAATTTATTGATGACAGCAAATAATTTAAAACATACTGAAAATGCATTAGAATTAGAGTTTCGTACACCAAAATCTCAATGACGCCATTAAATTGAAATGCTATAACATTTTAGTATTTTCAGAGAACTTTTCGGGAAACCACGTGTCACTTTAAATTTGATCTTTCTCTCCCCTCCCCCTTCTCCTGACATTAAAATGTATAGGTCAGCGATGCCCGTATGGCGGGGGGAGAGGGGCGGTATGATAAGTGCGACACTGACAACACGATGGCGAGTAATGACCTACAGATGATGGGGATAATGATGGTATGTGACAGGGTCGGTGGGGGGTCCATATGATGGGGATTATGATTATATGTGATGGGGGCGGTGGGGGGTCCACACGTGGCATGTGAGGCCGGGTGGTTACGAGATGGTGACGGCGAGCCCCCCCTTCCACCCCCAACCCAACCACCCACCCACGCGTGTCACTAGTGATCACAGTGAATGCTCCACTGAATGGTTGGTGGGTCTACACTACTCTACACGCGGGGGTTCTCAAACAAGAGGGTGCATGCTGCCGACGGCACACGTGAGCTTATTAAACAGAGTCAAAATATGTGATTTTAATTATGATTACTTGTGTTTTAAACCGACGCGGTGCAACAAATTAAAGAATTGTCTTATGGAAACTATAAGAAGTCTGTAATAATGTGTCAGCTGTGAGAGACGAAGGCTAAACAGAAGGAAACAATATTGGCTTTGGAAAAAAAATAACAATTTTTTCCCGAAATAGTAGTATTTTGTCTGTGTGTGCTTTCACAATTTGATGGTCAGTTCTACGGTTTAAATAAAATATTTAAAAAGAAACTTACTGATTATAACATATATCATTGTTAGTACAGAAATAGGGACTAATATCGTAAGCAACCTACCAATACTGAGGGAATTTCACATTTGCTTATTCATATCCATACACCAAACTGTCTAACTTTACCCAAAAAAACTGCTATAAATTCAGGCGAAAATACGTTAAACGTGTTATAAAACACATCAAACGTTTCTCGTTTCTTGGCGTTCACAGCTGTGAGAGGCATACCCCAAACAATCCACTTGGGAAACAGCTCTGCTGGACATTGAGCTGGACATAGCGCTTGACAGTTTGTCAAATTTCCCCGTTTCCCAGTCCCTCTTGGGATAGTCTACCTCGTAATCTCTGACGCTTGCAGAACGACTTAGATCCTTCCTCCAATTGTGAACGTCTTATTGGATTTCCCCGGTTAACTTATTGGTGCGTACCCCGCATAAATATTCATTCATGCATCGTTCATTTGCATTGGCTTTTTCTAGCTTCCAGGAACTTGCAAAAAGACTAAAACTAAAAGGCTACAACTGCAATATCGTTTTCCTATTATCTTAAATTATGATGAAAGGTGTGTACCATGTTAAATGTTTGACTAGTTTTAACAAGGAACAAAGCGTTAGTATACAATAAACACAGTTCGTTAAGCATTAATTATAAGACAAGATATCAACAACAACACAAAATTGACACAACCAATATAAGTACAAATATTCAAAATTAGAGGTAATGATTCCCTACGTATGCCTACTTATAACTGGAGGCCTGCATTGGGGGGGGGGGGGGGCAGTGTTGTAATAAAATTACAGTGTTAAAAGCTTAACAGAAAAATTCAAATACAGACATAGGTATAATTGTAAAATTTGTTCATACCATAAAAATTTCAGATTAAATTCCATAGTTTTTCATTAATTTATGTTCCTTATAAATCATGTAGTAGTCTTTATGTATAATCAATGCTCCCCTTAAGCATCGCGGCCGCCCATATATCTGACATACGGCGCACAGCAGTTAAGAATTATCGCGCCGCAAATTTTACAAAATATTGCACAAGAATGGATGCTGTAAAACTTAACACAAGTTCTTATTTTGATTGTTGTTTTTTTTTAAACTTTGCACACGGACCAACGAACTTTAAAGGTTGTATGTAACAAGAGAGAAACTTACATGTAAATATTTAATAATGATTAACACATTTTAATCATTTGGATGCGGGACAAGAGCATCTTTGTTGATGTGGTAATATGTATGTTTATTAAAACGATCTACAAGATGACAACTTTTATCCCCAACGCATGTTGGTCAACGCATTCTACACAGATGCTATAAACCATTTCAGACTGCCCATCTATTTAGGACTTGACCAATGTAAACATTGCTTCCATCCCGTGACGTCAAATGTTCCATTTAAGCTGTGCGGCTGCGCGACCGAGCATATATCTGACCGACGCAACGCAACAATTTAGAATTTTGTAAAATATTGCTCAAAACATGGATGCTGTACTTTTCACACTTGTTTTTGTGGTTTGCACACGGACCCACGAAACTTAGAGGGAACATTGGTGACGTCATGCTCTTCCATCCCAATCGAGAGTTGCCATTGTCGGTGGTCGTTTAATTAAAACAACGGATTCCTTAAATCGATGGTCCTCACACAGGACTCTCCGTCCCAAGGGACCTTGGGGAAACACATGGAGCTGGGAGATACTCAGAAAGTTTAAGTAGGGGGGGGGGGGCGCTGGTACTAGCAATGTATTTTAAAAGAAGAGAAGGTTGCGCGATATTGTGCTGAGATTTCGAGTTTCAGAATGAAGTTGTATTTATTTCATTACTCGGGGGCTAAAGTGATGCAGATGCGTGGTAACAAAACCTCGTTATCTCTTCTGAGTGTGGGTATAAATGTTTTGTTACGTTACTTGAAATAGTTGAATGAAACAAGTAGAGTTGAATTTGGCTCACTTGACTGAACCCACACATACAAAGAATTTAGTGGAGCCAATTAGAGCAATGGAGCTGCAATTTATTCTTACTCAGTATCTAAACATTGTAAACATAGCATTACTTTATATCAAACATATTTGACAGCGAATGATTAAAATTATCAATTATTATTTAAAAGAGAAAAAATAAAGAAACTCTTTTAAAGTTAAATTCAATAATGAAGTACGTTTAAAATATGTTTGCATCGTAATGTCTAATTGGTTTCTTCATAACTCTCTCTAAACTATAGACCTAGGTATTAGTACTCAGGGTAACGACAGTACGGTGGGTGGATTTTTATTAAGATGTGTTTGGCCATTAGCCATTAAATAATGTCTAAAGGACACTGTATGATAGTGAGTATGATGGCTAAGTTGCTGACAGAGAGAAAGTAAGAGATAGAGAGGGAGGGAGATTGAGTTAGAGAAAGCATGTTCACATGGTATTCATATTTTGTGAAACAATTGCTGCCATTTCCTTGCCGAGTTTTGTGGCCGAACTATAAATAGTAAACTGAACATCAGAGTCGTGGTCCCCTGTCGAGGATTGATTACCTGTTGAAATCTGACAGCGTACACCGGTGATTACGGAAGCGAGTCTTGAGCGTGTGACATTGTTGTTAGCAGCCATCAGAAATTTCAACTCTGGATGAACGGACTCAAGATCGACTGACCACTGTACTCGGGGAAATTGGATTTAGGCTATATGGACAACGCTAGGCTGTATGGACAACGCTAGGCTGTATGGACAACGCTAGGCTGTATGGACAACGCTAGGCTGTATGGACAACGCTAGGCTGTATGGACAAGGCTAGGCTGTATGGACAACGCTAGGATGTATGGACAACGCTAGGCTGTATGGACAACGCTAGGCTGTATGGACAACGCTAGGCTGTATGGACAACGCTATGGCATATGGACAACGCTAAGCTGTATGAACAACGCTAGGCTGTATGGACAACGCTAAGCTTTAGCTTATATATGGACAACTTTAGGTCATTTCTATTTATGTCTCAAGAACTGAGGACAATAAAAGAATCTACAGATAAAGTAAACGAATTTTCATTTATGCATAAAATGTAGCTTAGACCTGGCCAAAAAAATAATTAAATATAACCCCTTTAGGACAGTTAAGAGGGATAATGTTATTTTAAAATTCAAATAGTAGTGATTAAATGCGAAAGAAAATCTACAGAATCAGAAGTTTATTCACCGACTTCGTCATTCAAAGAACGAATTAAGCATATATTATGGTTATATTGTTGTTACTAAGTACATTACGTAAACAACAACAAAATTGCGACACAAAATAATTCAAAAAATTTAGCGCTAAGCTATTTTTAAGACACTTCCAGCACGGCACAGCATGGTTGCGCACGGCGTCGAATCCTATTAAAGCCACGCACAAAGTGCGCAATCTGAAGTAGGCTTTGCCCAATGAAGCCGAAGTTATGGAGTATTTATACATTTGAAGCTTAGCATGGCTTACATCATCTACTCGTAGGCTCACAGCCTATCCTGGGCGGATGCGGTTGGATGGAAAAGCATGGATTTAACATAAATGACAAAATTAATTTTTGCTATTGAATTTTCAAAGGAGTAATATTTCCACAGCAACGGCGACCTAATAAAGCAGCGTAGCGTAAAATAACCATCCCCCTATATAGGCGTTAGCCTTTGATTTTTAGGCAACGTTAACGCGAAGTCTAACTGTAGATTAAGTTTTACACTGCAATTTGTGCAGTTCAAAAATGGGCTACTCAAAATATTAAGTCTTGCGGTTTGACCTAAATTGATTGGATAGAATCTAAGTGCATTACGCGGTAAAAATCAAAATCAGCGAATCTCTCTTGAATTTCCTACGGCATAATAATAATAAAACCAGGAGCTCTCGTTGGGTAAAATTTAGTTTGGCCCTAAAAAAATAATATATATATATTTTAAAAATTAAAGGATTTGTGCGATATCTGAGACTTAGTATTTTGGTTCCAAAAGTTAGAGGTGACAAATACATTTTTCACCTTTAGGCTGCGTTGCTTTGTGGCCACGCAGATGAGTGACCGTTTCTGCTCAGCATTTTGGAATTACCGCGCAGCAAAATTTTGTAAAAAATTGCTATAAAAATTGGTGCTGTGCAACTTTCAACACGAGTTTTTTTTTCAAAATTTGCACAAGGGCCAACGAATCTTAGAGGGAATATTGGATGAATGATGTACAACACAACGAATCTTAGAGGGAATATTGGATGAATGATGTACAACACAACGAATCTTAGAGGGAATATTGTATGAATGATGTACAACACAACGAATCTTAGAGGGAATATTAGATGAATGGTGTGCAACATAACGAATCTTAGAGGGAATTTGGATGAATGATGTACAACACAACGAATCTTAGAGGGAACATTGGATGAATGACGTACAACACAACGAATCTTAGATGGAATATTGGATGAATGATGTACAACACAACGAATCTCAGAGGGAATATAGGATGAATGATGTACAACACAACGAATCTTAGAGGGAATATTGGATGAATGATGTACAACACAACGAATCTTAGAGGGAACATTGGATGAATGATGTACAACACAACGAATCTTAGAGGGGACATTGGATGAATGATGTACAACACAACGAATCTTAGAGGGAATATAGGATGAATGATGTACAACACAACGAATCTTAGAGGGAACATTGGATAAATGATGTACAACACAACGAATCTTAGAGGGGACATTGGATAAATGATTTACAACACAACGAATCTTAGAGGGGACATTGGATGAATGATGTACAACACAACGAATCTTAGAGGGAACATTGAATGAATGATGTACAACACAACGAATCTTAGAGGGAACATTGGATGAATGATGTACAACACAACGAATCTTAGAGGGAATATAGGATGAATGATGTACAACACAACGAATCTTAGAGGGAATATAGGATGAATGATGTACAACACAACGAATCTTAGAGGGAACATTAGATGAATGATGTACAACACAACGAAGCTCTGAGATCACTGGTGAAATCACAGCAGAGGAAAACACAGAGAAGAAAGGTTAAAGAGGAAGAAAGGGAGTGGAAAATATGCACTTACCGGCGATCGAGAGTTATCACTCTTAAGCCTTTGAACCTCTTTCTGCAGTTTTGCAATCGTCTTTTTCGAAGCTTGTCTTTCCTCCGACAGAATTCTCCTCAGTTCTTCAACTTTCTTTCTATCCGTAGCTCCATCCTGAAGCAAAAATATATATAAGGAGGCATAAAATAATGATTTTTTTAAAAAAATTATATTGTGAAAGATTATTTACAGGAAATTTTGAATGGAAAGAAGTATATGCCGAGTAGATGTTGGTCCAGTTCAAGTGTATGACGATTTACGTTTGACCAAAGTCATGAAAAGACAAAAATAAGTCAAAATAAAAAGAATAGATCGAAAACATTTGGTAAAGTTCAAGGTTTTGTCGAAAACAAGTTTAGTCAAAATCAAGTTTAAACAATTTCAATTAAAGCTGAAATAAATAATAAATTCAATCAAGGGAAGACCGATTCGAGTGATGACATAATCAAGTATGGGGCCGGATCATTTACACGGCCAATCAAGAATGGACTAGTCAAATATAACTGAAATACAAATTTTGTCAAAATACGAGTACGAACACAAGGCAATAACGAGAATATGCCACGCCAGCAGCTAACAAACGAATGAAATAGCCAATCTCGATTTGATCCACTTGATAATGACGTAATCTGGCGTCACGGCCAAGCCAATCAAGGGACAGAAGGCATGAGCAATCCGGACAACAAAAGGCACTGCTCTCTCGACGTTGAAGAGGCTAACGAAAAAAGGGAGATTATTTTAAATCCTAAAACGTAATTTAAAAAAAAAAAAAACCTGTATGGCGTTTCCCTGTGTGAGGGAGAGTTGTGTGCGCGTGTTTTTTTCTACGGGTTGGTGTGTTAGTGTGTGTTGTGAGTGTGTTAGTGTGTGTTGTGAGCGCGTTGTGTGTGTGTTCGTATGTGTGTGTGAATATGTGTGTGAGTTGTGTGGTCTATTTATTGTGCACAATGTTCCCTCTAGCTTGAGTTGTTACATGTGCACTGTAAATTAAGAAAAAAAAGCACTCGTGTGCAAAAATGCACAGCATCCATCTTTGTGCAATATTTTTACAAAATTTGCTGAAAGTTAATTCTAAACTACTGCATGGTGTCGTTCAGATATCTGCGCTGCCGCCTAGCCTAAAGGACTAAAGGGAATATTGTCATTGGTGCATGTGTTTGTTTGTGTGTTAGTTTGGTTGGCTCTGTGCATAAAGGAGTTAATGTGTGACTCTGAGGTTGTATGTTTGTACCTACGTGAATATGTTAGAGTTAGTGCACAGGTGTGAATAGGATGTTAGTGTGGCGTGCAGGAGCGGCGTTTGAGGGTGGCAACTGGGGCGACTGCCCCAGGCCCCGCGCTTAGGTAGGCCCCGCGTTTCGGTCCTGAACATGTCTCGTCCTGGTTAATAGCCTATACATGTAGAACCGAAGAGTGGATGGTAGAACTTGCAATAATTTAATAAAAAGGTGACAAGCGGTATTAAAATTACACAATAATCAAGATATTTCATGTTTTTAAATACCATAGTATACTGGTGCTTAGCGATCTTTACTAGTACTCTGGCCCCGCGGGGTCATTGCTGGCACTAGGCCCCGCGGGGTCATTGCTGGCACTAGGCCCCGCGCTTACCTAACGCCGCCACTGGTGGCGTGGTGTATAGTATATGTGTATTTCCCGTGCTTATATGTGTGTTTGTGCCAATTATGGCCTTGTGTGTGTACTCATAAGTGATAGTGCTTCCTATACATATATATACGAATTTATGTGTATGCGTGCGTGTCTATGTGTTACGGTGTTTGTTTGTATGAACATTTGTGTGTATGTTTGACTTCCTGTGTCTGATTGCGCGAGTGTTTGTGAGGTCGGAGGTCACGGCACTATTAGTTCAATATTTATTACAATTGATGTTATGTGCATGTTCTCGGTCTCAGATCCAATCGTCCGGGAGCGGAGGGGGGGGGGGGGGGGGAGATATCAGATGAACAAAATCAATCCGTTGGACGATCCGGCTCAGGGCGTCTTTCTTTCGCTGGATATGCTACGACATAATCGAATTTTAAAACACTACTAACTGTGTGTCTGAGGTTAACGTAACAATGACAGAACTACAAGAAACAAATGATAATTTCGGAGTTTTATTTTTGTTAAACGAAAGTTGGCCTTTTGTCGTTGTTCTATAACATTTGAGAATCTGCTATACCAAAGGGTGAGGTTATTTACTATAGATTTATATATTTATTTTAAACAATAAAAAACGTATTTGACTGCAATTTTAATTCTCATGGAGTGTTTGTTTAAAAAGGTAATGTATCAAAGCTTACAACTACATTTGGCATAAATTTTAATAATAAAGTATTATTATACAGCTTTTAATTGATAACACAATTTTATTAACAGTAACTTGTAATGATGCCTCTATTTTAATTTCAAAATGTTGGCAACAGGCACAAATATGGAGAAACAACTGCCAATTATCCCGCAATACACAGGAAACGCCAAGGGAAATAAACAAGGCTGCGCTCCTTGAATGCATGCAATGATCGATAACTCCTGAGTCAAGCATGTTGGGACAAGTGACGCCAAAGGAAAAAAAAAAAAAACTTGTTCACGGGTAACAGGGGACCTGTTGTGTTAAAAGCCCGTTCTGAAGGAGAACCGCTAATGACAGGGATTCTTGAACTGTATCGTGTATCCCAGGCCTATAGCCAGGAAACGGAGAAGCTTAACCATGGTATAAATACAATTTGCGTTAGTGTTTAATTTTTTTTTTAAAGAGCTACTGCTATTAGTTTATGACATTTTTAATTACATTATATTTTATTATATCCTAGGTACGAAAATTCCTTGCACAAATTGGTAGATTAAAAGAGAGCAAATGGAAATAATATCAGAATATCTTGTAAACAAAGTGGAGGTTGGGGACGAAGGTGATAGGGAGACAGCGAGAGGGGTGCAGACAGAAAGATAGTGAAAAATGAGAGAAAGTGTTACAGAGCAATTGAGAGTGAACGAAAGAAAGAAATTGAGAAACCGAGAAACAAAGAGAGGAAGAAAGACAGAACAAAATGGAAGAAAGAAGTAGATGAGAAAGGGAAGGAAGAAAACTAAGAAAGCAAAACCATAAAAAACACGTTTTTTACTCGAAATCCTTCAAATACGAAACATAGCTATAAAGATGTTCATTATAAAACGCAGGGCAAAACAATCCGAAAATAAAAAAATTCTAGTTACGTCTCGTACATTTTTTAAATATAATGCGCACCGATCGTGAATATATTTTTTTAAAAGTACTGTCAATATAATGCACACCTCATTGCGCGACAGGAAAGGTTGTTGAACAGAATACGCACCACGACACTCTATCTAAAAAAATTAACGTGATACATAGAGATAAATAAAATAAATTTAAAAACTCGATAATTCAATTACAGTACATTCGTTTTATCTGAAACTTTGATACCTAATTGTTATCATCGCAAGAGTCTGTCTGCAAAATTTCAGCTCGCTAGCTTACGAGGAAATAGGTTAAAAAGTGATCAAAAGTTTTTTTCGTCACGTACGGCCTAGAAAGCCCAAGTTAATATAAAGGATTTCAAAAAAGAAACAAAGAAAATACGTTAAATTAAAAGAAAGAATGACACAAAAAGAAAAGACAGCTGAATCAATAAAGAGAGAATGTTTATATTTCTCATTTATCACAACTCTGCCATATCATTTGAAAAGAAATCAATCACAAAGGTAAACACCGTCTGATGTTGATTAATTTTCATAAAACCTGGCAAACCGCTTTTAAGATCTGAACAGAAGAACTTATCCCACTCCAGTATTAGCCATCCATCAAACACGCATGCGCGCGGCCTTGAAATAGCTGGGGCTTGTAACGCCACACTCCAGCCCCGTTTTCACAATCACACAATTGCCAGGTATTTGGTGTAAACAAAAACGGGTGTTCGTCCATCTATCAAAATCGCCAGCCACATCTTCGAACGTTATTAATAGACCCGTTTTTATCCATACTCAACACAAACATAAAAAATCTAATCTACATGAGCTCAGCGCGGGGCGAAAATATCCAGAAGCTCGTGGGTAATGAGTGCTGGGGTGGGGTGGGGGTAGGAAAATCTAAACTTAGAAACGCCGATATAATATTAAGATTTTAAAAACCCTGAGATTTCTTTCGGTATTTATTTATTAAAACAAAGTATAACAACAGTAATCAACATTCTGTTAAAATTCACGTCGTGATTGAGGTACTCAGAAAGGTTTGCCTGATTTCACACAATTCTCGAAATAACGCTCCGCATAGTAATAAGAGCCATAATCATGCGCTCTTCGTGTCAACACCTGTTTGCTGCGGAGACGTTATTCGGCTCGAAGGGTCGTCATAACGCCCATATCAAGAATACGAAATTACCCACCTTGAGGTAACACCCTTGCGTGGATGATCATGCCCCCAACCCCCCCAAAACCACGGACCGCCGCTTACTCCCATAAAGTGCACGCCTTGAGTTACCGCTGCAAGATCGTATCAATACACAAGTGGCGATATTACAGATATTGGAAGTAGTGCGGACAATGCTCAGTGGTGGCCGTGAACTGTGCCAACGAGACTTCTTCATGTTGCGGGGCGAGCAACTGGTCGTGGGGGTGCCTTGCGTTGAGGGGGAGAGGGGGTGCCGAGGGAGTAACTCAGCCCCTTGTTCCACTCCCGTGAGCATTGATCGTGGTTACCGTTAGACAATGGCTTCCTAGGGTACCCGGGTGTGAACAATGGTGATGACCGCGGCTGAAATTGTGCGACCAACCGGAAGTAGACGTCTTCTGGCGTCTAATCGACGGATTAATAATTCAAAAATATGGCGACGTCTGCAAGAAAATGTCCATCACCTCCTAAAGGGTGACAATTATAATAACAAATGTAATAACAATAATAATAACTGGCCAAGCTTCTAAGTTATAGTTTAAGTCTTACAAATGTGATGTCGTGCTAACGCCACAGAAGTACATCATGTTTTAGACTCTACTAGAGAGTTTAATATTGTCATTTTTTGAATTTCAGAACGAAAAAAAACGGTGTAAAAATTGTGGGTATGAAACGATTGGGGAAGGAGGTGGGATGGTTGTATTATTAACATTGATCGAGACCGTGTTATAAGTGAGTATGCGGTTGTGTCCCTTGGGGTTAGCGGGTCTAGCTCTAAAATGAAATTGTTACAAAATGCGATAGTTAAAACATGCGAATGTTATAAAATGTGATTGTCATAAAAGGCATTATTAACATTGCATTTAATCATCATCTTTGGTAATAAAAAATTCTAGGCGTTGCCAACGCCATAATTCGTGTTGTTATTTCATGTCAAAAAACATGGTGGAATAAAAAAAAACTACAACTAATAAATCAAAGGTATATTGGGCGTTTAAAATATTGAATCCTTGAAGATGATTGAATAAGACATTAAATCCAACGGACAGGTCCCGGGTGGTCATCCAGAAATATTCAACCAATCAACATCAATCACCCCGACCAGGCTTCTGCTAACTGCAACTTTAGATCTGGGCCGATTGTGGACCAAATTATATCTGCCCATTACCCACAAGCGCTTTGCTCCCAAGTTCAAGGACACCAAGTTGCGGGCTTGATGCTAAAATTAGTTCTCATTAATACGGGGCACGACATGTGAGTTCTTTGAAACCGGGTGCCAAACATCCAACAGCAGGTTGTTAGTAGAAATCAGGGAAGATAAATTACAGGCTGTTGGGGGGGGGGG
>MUZC01000454.1:868052-883245 GCA_002072015.1 Radix auricularia | reverse complement strand
GACATCTGGCACCCCAACATCTTACACTCCGACATCTGGCACCCCGAAATCTTACATCCCGACATCTGGCACCCCGACATCTGGCACCCTGACATCTGGCACCCCGACATCTGGCACCCTGACATCTGGCACCCGGACATCTGGCACCCCAACATCTGGCACCCCGACATCTTACACCCTGACATCTGGCACCCAGACATCTGACACTCTGACATCTAGCACCCCGACATCTTACACTCCGACATCTGGCACCCGGACATCTTCCACCCTGACATCTGGCACCCTGACATCTGGCATCCCGACAGCTGACACTCTGACATCTGGCACCCCGACATCTGACACTCTGACATCTGGCACCCCAACATCTTACACAACATCTTACACCCCGACATCTGGCACCCCAACATCTGACACCCCGACATCTGGCACTCCGACATCTTACATCCCGACATCTGGCACCCAGACATCTGGCCCCCGGACATCTGGCACCCCAACATCTGGCACCCCGACATCTTACACCCTGACATCTGGCACCCAGACATCTGACACTCTGACATCTAGCACCCCGACATCTTACACTCTGACATCTGGCACCCCGACATCTTCCACCCTGACATCTGGCACCCTGACATATGGCACCCCGACATCTGACACAGGCTACGACACATACGAAATGTTTGGAAAATATCTCCTGAGAGCGACAAGGCAAATATTAGACTCAATGGTGTAGAACTGATGACACTAGGATCTACTTGTTACGTTGTACTCTGGTGTACTACTTGTTACATTGTACTCTGGTGTACTATTCGTTACATTGTACTCTAGTGTACTACTTGTTACGTTGTACTCTGGTGTACTATTCGTTACACTGTACTCTGGTGTACTACTTGTTACACTGTACTCTGGTGTATTACTTGTTACACTGTACTCTGGTGTACTATTCGTTACATTGTACTCTGGTGTACAATTCGTTACATTGTACTCTGATGTACTATTTGTTACATTGTACTCTGGTGTACTATTCGTTACACTGTACTCTGGTGTACTACTTGTTACACTGTACTCTGGTGTACTATTCGTTACATTGTACTCTGGTGTACAATTCGTTACATTGTACTCTGGTGTACTATTTGTTACATTGTACTCTGGTGTACTATTCGTTACACTGTACTCTGGTGTACTACTTGTTACACTGTACTCTGGTGTATTACTTGTTACACTGTACTCTGGTGTACTACTCGTTACATTGTACTCTGGTGTACTACTTGTTATAGTATTACAGGATGTAATTCTTGTTGCAATGTACTCTTGTACTACTTGTTGCTATGCACTCCGATGTACCACACACACCTCGCACCAACAAACCTTCCTTCTATCTGTTACAATGTTGGCACACAAACGCCACCACCACTACCCCGAGCCCATCAAACAGTTCGGTACAAATTAAGACCACACTGGTGTAACCTTTCCTCACATGGTAGTTCTAAGTAGACAGTGCACAGACCACACGGACGGGGTCTCTCCTCACATGGTTGTCTCAAACAGACAGTGTAAACGCAAGTCACCCTGGGTGAAGCTAACTTTAGCATGGTTCAACAAGGTGTCGTAGGGCGAATTGACTAGAAGGCTCAAGGAACTGAAGCATAGTATCTAGAGCGTAGCACCGGGAACTAAGTAACAAAAAGACGTGTAAATAAGAGCTTATTAAATTACATAGCATATTAAATGAAAATGGAGCATGCGATTGGAGCTTACGACCAGTTTTGTTAATGTGAAGTGATAGTTTAGTGCTTTCAAAAAGTCAAAGCGTAGAAATTTAGAAGGTTGTAAATCATGGTGTAGATATGTGGATCTTACTAAATCAGTTATGAGCAGATTTCTTTTTTTAGTAAGACTAAATCGGGTTAAGAAAAAATAAAATTTGGTAATGTCATTTGTTAGTTCGCCATATTTACAGAATGATTGGACCTCATATAATGGCCCCAGGCAGGCTAAATGTTTAATGTTATATGAGGTGGGCGATGGGTGATGTAATGGATCAAAGTAGAAACAATGACTCACTCGTCAGTCACCATGTTTGAAACTCAGAAGAGAAAAAAACAGTTTGATTTGGGAGTCCTAATATGGGTACATCTGATGACGTCACGGGGTGGGTACCAGACACACTAAATTACAGGACTTGTTCATTAGATGTGTGAAGACATCTTAACTATATCAGTACACGTGTGAAGACACCTTAATGACATCTGACATCCATGGCACTGACTGTCAGGTAGGGAAATATAAGAGGGTGAGGTACTAGGAATGACTACTGACTGCCGAGGTTCAGACGTTTTTACAGTGGCACGCTGACTGTTGCGGTGGTAAGTACCCCGTGGTAACTCTGACAGCAGCGGTGGGGCTCCGTGCAGATGTCGTGGCGCACAGCTCAGGACGTGTGAGTCAGGTCTAGGGTAAATGACTTGACACTTACATTAAGCAGGGGATACAGCTAAATGGATGGCTCAATTGGTTTCAGAGTATGAATGAAGTGCTATGAGGTCAAAACAAAACACGCGCATGCGTCGTGCAGCTGGGAAGATAACCACGGTCCCAACAGGCAGATGTCTCTTTCTCTTAGGAAAACAAAGAATTAGATATTTGAACGTCTTCAGCGCTTACCGAGAACATCAAACATCGACATCAATTGTAGTTTAGGCTCGAATCTACGTACACCATCAAGGTTTTTCTTATGATCCACAAAATATTGCAGTCAGAATAGGAACCTGTAGACCAACAAGCAACACTGTCTAGGATAAAATAATAGGTGGCAGCGTAAAGAAAGAATTGGCTGGTAGGGGCGTTGATTCCATGAGAGTGGGGAAGTATTTTGGAGCGTTATCTTTGGGCCACATCGTAGATATGAGAAACTATCAGACCCTAATTGTTTTACCATTTTTTGTTGTGTTTGGTTTAAATTGTCCTATTCCTCTCAGCACATTCTTCAATGCAAGTCCTTTAGCCATAAGGCATTTTAAAAGAACACGTTTACTAAACACAAACCATCTGAAGATGTTTTCTCTGAAGTAAAAGAAGACACGCTTGGATATAATATGACGTCTGTTAGGGACAATAAATACTTTATTACATTTATTTGGTTCGAACGAAGTCATGTTTATATGAAGAAGTTCGGGGCTCATCTGGTTTTTAAAATTTATTCTTAGATGGGGCAGGGGGGAGGGGGTACGTGTAACGGAAAACAAATAGTGGCTTATAAATCAAAGGTAACAATGCGTGAGTCACAAACGCGCTAAAATCTGAAGTGTTTTTTTTACTTTAGTCAGAGACTTTTCGCGATGAACAGTATTGTGATTTGTGATGTGTGAAACATTCATTATATGTCTGTTTTTTTACGCTGGTGTTTATGTTAAGGCTACGGATAACAAGACCAACTGGATCTGGATTGATTGGTGGATAAAGTGTCATCCACAGACAGTTTTGGGCGGACAACCATAGTTTGAGACTCTAATGTTTTTGTGAAGTCGCAGGTTTTGTGCCCACGAGCAGAGACTCTTGTTACATTGATGGTAATTAGTTGGACATTTATGCAGTTTGTTTTTCGCTTCAGTCATAAGTGTCATTGTAGCGCCTTCGTTATAAACGTGTCTCTTGGTGTTACATTCTTACCAGCCACTAAAAATAGGTGTGATAGTAGAACCATCTGTGGGGGTCGAGTGTCAACTTGCATTAAGGGCCCCTGGATTACTCATCTCCCATTGATGTAGGTTTTTAAAAGGGGAAGTGAGTAATAAGGGGGATAACTTCTCCTTGAGTGAGCTGACTAAAGCTTGTAAAGCTCAAAGTCTACTAGTTCAGTGAGTGCTGATGTAAAAACATATGTAAATGGTATGAAACGATGGGAGTAAGGTGATTCATGGACCGAGTGAAGATATGTGGGTGGAGGGATAAGGGGTGCGAGGGGTTATAGGTACATGGGGGTTTTAGGTGGGCGGGGGTTATATGTAGATGGGGTTATGGGTGTGTGGGAATTCTAGATAGATGGGTTATTGGTAGATGGGGGTTATAGGTAGATCGGGGTTATAGGTGGGTGGGGGTTATAGGTAGATGAGGTCTATTGGAAGATAGGGGTTATAGATAGATGGGGTTATAGGTAGATTGGGGTTATAGGTAGATGGGGTTATAGGTAGATGGGTTGTGGGTAGATGTTGTTATAGGTAGATGGGGTTATAGGTAGATGGGGTTAT
The DNA here is from genome assembly GCA_002072015.1 of Radix auricularia. Lineage (NCBI taxonomy): Eukaryota > Metazoa > Mollusca > Gastropoda > Lymnaeidae > Radix > Radix auricularia. The sequence continues at coordinate 879,001 of MUZC01000454.1, read as the reverse complement.
AGGTAGATGGGTTATAGGTAGATGGGGTTATATGCATATGGGTTATAGGTAGATGGGGTTATAGATAGATGGGGTTATAGATAGATGAAGGTTATAGGCATTTTAAGAGTATTCAAACATAAATTATAAGAGTGTTCAAACATAAATTATAAGAGTATTCAAACATAAATGGTCATGTCAGTTAATTTATCTTATCTTTGATGCCTTTTTTTTACCTTTGCAACACATTCGCCTGAAACATGAAATTTTAAGTGACTTTTCTTAAATATTCTTTGGTATTCATGTTAAACTACAACATTCTCTAAGACTGTTCATCGATTGAATATTGTATAATCGGGGAATCGTACTAAACACGAAGGATTATTTTTAAGACATTAATCAGCGAGATTTACACACACACACAAATTAGAACCACAGATTGAAAGTGAGAGCAGGCTCGGCGCTGAGAAACATGTCTCAGGATGGTAGGAACCAAGGGACAAATATCCTTGAATGTGAGAGCAGGTTTGGCGCTGAGAAACATGTATCAGGATGGTAGAAACCACCTGACAAATATCCTTGAATGTGAGAGCAGGCTCGGCGCTTAGAAACATGTCTCAGGATGGTAGAAACCACCGGACAAATATCCTTGAATGTGAGAGCAGGCTCGGCGCTTAGAAACATGTCTCAGGATGGTAGAAACCACCGAACAAATATCCTTGAATGTGAGAGCAGGCTCGACGCTTAGAAACATGTCTCAGGATGGTAGAAACCACCGGACAAATATCCCTGAATTTGAGAGCAGGCTCGGCGCTTAGAAACATGTCTCAGGATGGTAGAAACCACCGGACAAATATCCTTGAATGTGAGAGCAGGCTCGGCGCTTAGAAACATGTCTCAGGATGGTAGAAACCACCGGACAAATATCCTTGAATGTGATAGCAGGTTTGGCGCTGACAAACATGTCTCAGGATGGTAGAAACCACGGGACAAATACCCGTCTCCCCTCGAGCACAAGTTGACGCCCTGAATGTTCAACGAAGCACCTACATGCCACCCGTACTATGCTTAAAGAAAGTAGATATGGTTACAGTCGTTGATTGTCCTAAATGGAGCCTTGCTCACAGCTTCTAGAGATATCGATGTCTTAGCCGCCCACAACTTGGGATCCCTTCGCCAAGAAGTTAATCACAAAATCTTGTATTTGAATGATGCGACACATAAACCTTTTGTGAATATGAGTCAGGGGGAAAGGGCGCTCTTTGATCTTCCCCCTTCCTCCTCATTTAGAGCTTGTTCAAGTAAATGTAATTTACATTGCGATGTGTGTTTATATGTTGAGTTTGACAACCATGACAATGGTATCGCTGTAGGTCTTCCATTGTTATTAACACATCGAGTCACAACTTGGCGTGTTTGACAGATGCCCCTACGAGTGCAACAATCACGTCCCAAAAACAATGAAACAATTCATTCATCGGGACTGTGACCTCACCAATAGACGTGTTTGAATGTCAACATAACGACATTCTCATCACGACATTACTCATCGCGACATTACTAATCGCGACACCATTTTCCTCTAAGGCTCAGCTTAGCCGCCTGATGTAAACTTCTTTATTGGCTATGATTTATATCTTTATAGGTCCTCACACAAAAAGTGATCCCTATAAATAAAGTATTTTTAAAATATTTCTTAAAATTTTCCATATAGAAACAGCTTTTCTTTATCGCTTCCTTTCTTATCTTATATATTTCAGACGCTCCTACTGTACAGAAGATTATTGCGACCTGCGTTTATGTATAGTTTGTGTTTAGTTCTGTATTCTTATTAGTGTTTTAAATGATGATAAAGTGTTGGTTTACATTGTTTCTAAGGACATAATAAACAGCTATTATCGATTGTAACATGCATTTTTATAAATTGTTCTGCACGGATTCCAACTAGGTATCGTTCTAAATAGTCCAGGTTGTACATCTTAATAATAATGACCCCTTTTCAGTCCATGACGGACTCTAGGGCAAGTGAAGTAGCGTTCACAAGTTATTAAGCCACCACTAACGAGCAGGGGATTGTGTGGCTAGCACAATGCCCCGTGGGCCTTGCCAGTAACGTGGTTTGAACTCGTGACTAGGGTTCTTCCCACCGTTTGGCAGTCTAAAGCGCTACTACTTAGACCACCGCGGCCCCCATACGTTACATATCATTTGTTTCCTTTCAATGCGCCCCGGGGCTAATAAAAAATTCTGAGAGCAAACAGTGATTTAACCCAGATGATCTAAAGCCAATTCTTAAAATGGCGGGGATGACACATAGAAGCTCATTGCGGGGTATGCCATAAAACAACGCTTGCACTTGCCATCGTATTTATTCACTTAACACTATTTGCAGGGACATACATACACATTTGAGAACCACGGATCGGAAATGTAAATAAGATTAATAAATGTATTTTAAATATTGTCTTATTTTAAAAAAAAATATTTGTTGGAATACCAAAAAATGGCCCATGCTAGAGGTATATGACCTGTCAATTATTTCAAACGTTATAATGAAAATTAGACATTTTAATTCAACTATTTTGACGAGTGATGAGAAGTGTATATAAAGGTGTTAGATTTTTAGGGTGAGGCTTTATTTAAACACTTCAACTAAATCTTTCACCGTTTTTTTTTCTTACCTTCCTTTATCCCAATTCCACTCCATTGTAAATATCTTCAAACTATATTTCTCATCTTATTTCACATTCTCTTCAATGTACATCTATATCTACCTACATGTGTACATCTATATCTACCTGCATGTGTACATCTATATCTACCTACATGTGTACATCAATGTCTACCTACATGTGTACATCTATATCTATCTACATATGTACATCTATATCTACCTACATGTGTACATCTATATCTACCTACATGCGTACATCTATATCTACCTATGTGTGTACATCTATATCTACCTACATGTGTACATCTATATCTAACTACATGTGTACATCTATATCTACCTACATGTGTACATCTATATCTACCTACATGTGTACATCTATATCTACCTGCATGTGTACATCTATATCTACCTACATGTGTACATCTATATCTTACTACATGTGTACATCTATATCTACCTGCATGTGTACATCTATATCTTACTACATGTGTACATCTATATCTACCTGCATGTGTACATCTATATCTTCCTACATGTGTACATCTAGATCTACCTACATGTGTAGGCCTACATCTATATCTACCTGCATGCGTTCATTCCTCTTTTCAGTTTACTCTCCCCTACTTCCTCTGCTCGCCATTATGTTTCTTCCTCACCAAGAGGCTTCCTTTTGGCGTTCGATCTAAACCGCGAGACGGCTCGAATGATCAGACCACCAATCGACGGCCTAACGAGGGCAGATACATCAAACCTCATCGACACGCCCGTGATCTTTTTTTTTAATGGGATACACCCATCGATAACTTTAGACGGAGACGCCTATTTCGATGTCGTTTATAATATAAGCGTGCAGATCAATTATTTATAGACGGACCAAGTGCGCTCTTGAAAATGTCTCCAAACATCAATATCTCATCGGTATTTTTATGAAGAATATCACTGAGCCAGTGTTTATAAGGCCGTCCGAAGTTTTTTCAACAGATTGAAATTCATTTTTCGGAGCTAATATATTAGCAGGAACAACTCGTTCAGTTTTAATGATTATAAGGGTAATTACTGATTCGTTGAAACTTTTCATTGATTTAGCAAGAGAAAATTGTTGACTGCAAATGTTTTATGGCGGCTGGGGTGGTGTGATTCAATGTTAATTCAATCATTGCACACGAAAACAACACGCGAGGCAGACGCGGCACAGAATCAGTAATGGTCGAAATGGTTTGTTACGCCTGGTCCTCTTAAAGCCAACTGTGACACCCCGGGTGTAAGGTGTTGGGGCAGAGGGTGGGGGTAGTAGGAGTAGACGGGGAGGGAGAGTGTAAGAAGTTGGAAGAAGGTTGTGAAGCGGTTTGAGAAGTTTGAGGGTGGCGGGGTGAGGGTGTTAAAACTGGCAAGATTGTGGCGCTGATGTGTGTGGTGCGTTGAAATGGTGGCGCCGTGGTGTAAATAGGCTAAGACATTAGGCCGTTAATGGAAAAAGCTTAATTGTTCCCATGCTCAGGTTCAATAGACAGTAGACAATACCGGTCGTTTCAGGCTCAGGGGGCCTATAGGGTGTGGTGCATATCAATGTCTAGGTCAGCGTGGAATTTATACCTAGAGTCTAGACGTTCTTTGCAACTGGACGCTGTAAGCGGCTGTCGCTACCCATTGCTGTAACGATTTTTTTTAAACTACACAACCCTTATGCAGTCTCACCGCACTCATATCCAATGACGTTATTGGCAGATATTAGTGTCCGTGAACCACTTTCAGTTTCCAGCTGAGACGACCGTCTAGACTCTAGACTCAAGACAGTTTGCCAGGTAAGATTCACATAAAAGCTGTCTAGATAAGATACACACATAGGCTGATCAGATAAGATAAACACATAGGCTGATCAGATAAGATACACACTTAGATCAGATAAGATACACACTTAGATCAGATAAGATACACACATAGATCAGATAAGATACACACTTTGGCTGATCAGATAAGATACACACTTTGGCTGATCAGATAAGATAAACACTTAGATCAGATAAGATACACACTTAGGCTGATCAGATAAGATACACACATAGATCAGATAAGATACACACTTTGGCTGATCAGATAAGATACACACATTGGTTGATCAGATAAGATACACACTTATATTAGATAAGATACACACATAGATCAGATAAGATACACACTTAGATCAGATAAGATACACACTTAGATCAGATAAGATACACACTTAGATCAGATAAGATACAAACTTATATTAGATAAGATACACACATAGATCAGATAAGATACACACTTAGATCAGATAAGATACACACTTAGATCAGATAAGATACACACTTAGGCTGATCAGATAAGATACACACACACATCAGATAAGATACACACTTAGATCAGATAAGATACACACTTCGATCAGATAAGATACACACTTAGATCAGATAAGATACACACTTAGGCTGATCAGATAAGATACACACACAGATCAGATAAGATACACACTTAGGCTGATCAGATAAGATACACGCTTAGATCAGATAAGATACACACTTAGATCAGATAAGATACACACATAGATCAGATAAGATACACACAGACTGATCAGATAAGATACACACTTAGATCAGATAAGATACACACTTAGATCAGATAAGATACACACATAGATCAGATAAGATAAACACTTAGGCAGATCAGATACAAAGTGCTAAAAAGGGGTTCTCAAATCCTCGGAAGTTTTCATGTGCAACTAAAACTTCCAAAACATTCCAAACTTTGCATGAAGATGAAACTGAATACAAGGACAGGGTAGGTGCTACATTCGCATTACACAGTGTCGCGTCTGTATTTACACGGCCCGAATCGAATCAATACAAACATCATTTGTTAATGTCACCGCCGATACATCAGTGATCGAACTTCTGGCCAAATCGATACCCTCTCGGGTGAACGGACACGACAGAGTGAATAAAAAAAAATTTGAATTGTGTGAGTGGATCTCAAACTATGAACTAACAACACTCAGTTAACATAAGAGGCGCATGTCTGTTAACTCGATGCAGTCAAGTTTGGAAGTGATAATTTATTGTTGATATTCCCTTGCAAACAGGTTATATAGATTGTCAGCTTATCTTAAACAGAAATGAATAATCGTGTCAAGTGTCCAGCTCTTGATGGTCCCGTGTTTCCAATGCATTTTGTTGTTGCTAAAAAAATGAAGACGAAATTTTAATAACTTTGTACACGTAGGTTGAGCCTAGAATCTTGAATTTTCTTGATTGTCTGATTGTGCGTGGCATTGAGACTGAAGTATAATCATCCGATTAACAACAGTTTGATTCAATGCATGCGAGTAGTGAAAATTCTGGAAATCGTTTTAAAAATTGAATAGAATACGTCCCTTGAGTTAGTCTAATGAAATATTTACCCACCACACATCACATGACTCACTCTTACGGCGCGTGTGTGTGGTACATAGAATTGACTCACCATTACTGGTTTATCTGATACCAAGAGCATGTATCTATTGAAAGAGGAGAGTAAATACCTGTTCTCCTTACTTGTCCTTCCCACCCCCCCACACACACGGGCATTGTTACAAGACCTGTAACAAGTTGGGTACAAGATACCTGAACATCGATAACGAGGCGGCGGGGAGGGTGGGGAGGGGGGCTGGCTCACCCATGGAGAGCACCAGGCTACCTGTTGGCAACAAGTGATACCTAAGTAGCTACCTGGGGGGAGAAGTAGAGAAAAAAAGAAGCTCCTCGCGGTAATCTCCCCTTTTATCTCTGGATTGTTGAGTTGCTGCAACCTGCCATAAAAAAAAGTGTTCGTCTCAGTTCAAGAAAATCCGTTTATTTAGGACTAGCGATTTCCCCGCGCGTTGCTGCGGGAAGTTGGAGAAATAGTGATGAGTGAGTGAGTGCATAAAAAAACTATATTTGGGCCCCCGGCGCCCAGCAAGGGATATTTTAAATACTATTTCACCTGCTGCCATCACGGAAGTGTATTTAACAAACCCCCAAAGTTACACGAGTTTACCTATTTGGGAAATAGGAAAAATACTGCTTTTCAATTTGTAAATAGCACATATTACTTAAAAACACGATTTTGAGGCCCAAGCCCCAATGAGTGTGAATTTTAAAATTATATTACCCCACTTTTCGTCGTGAGAGGGTACCCAACAACTTTCAAAAGTTTTATAATTCTACCTACATGGGAATGGGAGAATTAGTGATTTTTACTTTTTATATAGTTAATATTAGGAAAAAAACTACATTTGGGCCCCCCAGCCCCCAGTAAGGGATATTTTAAATAATTATTCACCTGCTACCATCGTGGAAGTGTATTTAACAAACCCCAAATTTTCATGCGTTTGCCAATTCGGGAAATAAGAGAATTAGTGATTTCGCACATTTAAGGAAAAAACACATTTTTTCGGCCCCGGCCCTCATAAGTGTGCATTTTAAAATTATTTTACGCCAATTTTCGTCGTGAGAGGATACCCAACAACTTCCAAAAGTTTCATGTTTTTACCTACACGATGAATTGTTGAATTTGTGATGAGTCGGTTTTTTAGTATAAGAAAAACTTATATTTGGGCCCCCGGTCCCCTATGAATGGAAATTTACCATTCCCTTTCACCAACTTTCATCGGGAGATTGTACTCAACATCTTCCCAAAGTTTCATGCTTCTACCCACATGGGGAAAGGGAGAATTATTGATGTTCAATTTTTATATAGTTTATATTAGGAAAAAAACTACTTCTGCCCCCCCCCCTCGCCCCCATTAAGAGATATTTTAAATATTTTTTCACCTGCTACCATCGTGAAAGTGTAATTATCCATTCCCCAAGGTTTCATGAGTCTACTTACGCGAGAAATAGGAGAATTAGTGATTTTCATTTTTTATAAATATCATATAAGAAAACAAACGGTTTTTTTAGCCCCGGCCCCCATAAGCGTGTATTTCAAAATTCTTTTACACCAAAATTCGTCTTGAGAGGGTACTTAACCATTACCCAAAGTTTCGTGCTCCTACCTACACGGAAAATTGAAGAATTAGTGATAAGTCGGCTTATAATATAAGAAAAATATATTTGGGCCCCCTGGTTACCAATTAGTGGAAAATCTAACATTCTTTTTGCATATTTTCGTCAGGAGCTTCTACTGGAAAAATTTCCAAAGTTTCATGCTTCTACCTATATGGGAAATAGGAGAATTAGGGACTTTCAATTTGTATATAGCTCATATAAGGAAAGAAACGTTTTGGGGGCACCGGCCCCCCATTAGTTGGAAATTTAACATTATCTTTTGCAAATTATCATTGGAAGCATGAACTCATAAAATTTACAAAGTTTCATGCTTCTAACTATACGGGAAATAGGAGAATTAATGATTTGCAATTTGTAAATAGCTCATATAAGAAAAAAACTTTTTGGGGCCCCATTATTTTTGGGCCCCAGTATCTCTATGAGTGGGAATTCAACGTTCTCTTTCGCCAATTATCATCGGGAGATTGTACTCAACAACTTCCTAAAGTTTCATGCTTTCTACCTACATGGGGAATGGGAGAATTGGTGATTTTCAGTTTTTAAATTTGTGCCCCCAGCCCCCCCCCCTATAAGAGATATTTTTAAAAAATATTTCACCTGCTAGCATCGTGAAAGTGTATTTATCAACTCTCCAACCTTTGATGAGTCTACCTACTCGGGAAATAGAAGAATATGGGAATTTCAATTTATATATAGCTCATATAATGAAAAAATTGTTTTCGGGGCCGCAGCCTCCATGAGTGGGAAATTTAATATTCTCTTTTGCTAATCATCGTCGGAAGCATGTACTCAACAATTTCTAAAGTTTCATGCTTCTACCTACACGGGAAATAGAAGAATTATTGATTTTCAATTATTATATATGTTATATAAGGAAAAAAACATTTTTGGGGCCCTGGCCCCCATGAGTGTAAATTTCAAAATTCTTTTTCGCCAATTTTTTTTGTAAGAGGGTACCCAACAACTTCCCAAAGTTTCACGCTTCTTCCTACACGGAAAGTTGAAGAATTATTGATGTAGGTAAAAAGGTTTTTGGGCCCCGGCCCCACAAGAATGAGATTTTAAAAATTATTTTACGCCAATTTTTGTAGTCAGAGTGTAACCAACAATCTCCCAAAGTTTCATGCTTCTACCTACACGGGAAGTTGGAGAATTATTGATTTTCAATTAGTATATAGCTTATATAAGGAAAAAACATTTTTGGGGCCCCGGCCCCCATGAGCGTGAATTTCAAAATTCTTTTTCACCAATTTTTGTCGTAAGAAGATACCCAACAACTTCCCAAAGTTTCATGCTTCTACCTACACGGAATGTTGGAAAATTAATGATGTAGAAAAAAAAAGTATTTGGGCCCCCGGCCCCACAAGAGTGAGATTTTTCAAATTCTTTTTCCCCAATTGTCGTAGTGAGAGAGTACCCAACAACTTCCCAAAATTTTATGCTTCTACCTACACGGGAAGTTGGAGAATTAGTGATGAATCAGTGAGTGAGTGAGTGAGTGAATGAGTGAGTGAGTGAGGGCTTTCCCTTTTATTAGTATAGATAAACACTTGTGGGGCGGAGGTGGGGGGGGGGTGACTGTAGCTTCTGAATAGGAAATCTGTAGCGTGACTTAGCGTTTCTAAATTATTATTATTATGTTGTTTTTTTTTTAATAATTCAGTCTGCAAGATAATTTTGGTGAAAATAAAACTTTTTGTTGTCGCTGATTTTTTTCTATAAAGATTTTGATGCTTTTGATGCAGACCACACGACCCCATCATTATCCCTCCCCCTCCCACGAATGACCATTTCCAAAATGTATTTGTTTGTCAACATCTTAGGCCTTAAAAAAGTTAATAAGTAACAAAGTTCCCCCTCTGAACGCCGGCCATCTCCAGTTTTTTTAACATTGGTAAGATCTAGCCGATACGAATAAATCTACAGGCTGCAGGGCAAGCATAGTGGGATGGAAGCATTGTACTCCTTAAAAGATCGCAGCAGAAATCAAAGCAAAGTGAAGTCATTTTAAATAAAGCAAGAAAGAATATTTCTTTAATAATTATTAATGAATTCCAAATTAAGTATTCTAACACAATTCACATAAATTGACATTTTTTAATTGAGTTTTTTTTTTTTTTTTTAATTTTTTTTTTTTTTTGCCCTCCAGTTAATTTTTTTTATGGCAAATGAATGCCGACAAGTACGAATGGCATCGATTCAAATATTTGTTGTTATTTCAGAACAACTTTTGGGGTTTTATTATTTATTTTTTACTAGACGTTGCATCTCTGGAGGAAGTAGTAAGGAGACTCCACACTGCACACTTTAAGTGTAAGGTGGGCCCACAGAGGCGAGGGATGGTGGGCCCACAGAGACGAGGGATGGTGGGCCCACAGAGGCGAGGGATGGTGGGCCCACAGAGGCGAGGGATGGTGGGTCCACAAAGACGAGGGATGGTGGGCCCAAAGAGGTGAGGGATGGTGGGCCCACAGAGGCGAGGGATGGTGGGTCCACAGAGGCGAGGGATGGTGGGCCCACAGAAGTGAGGGATGGTGGGCCCACAGAGGTGAGGCAGGGTGGGCCCACAGAGGTGAGGGATGGTGGGCTCACAGTGGTGAGGGATGGTGGGCCCACAGAGGTGAGGGATGGTGGGCCCACAGAGGCGATGGATGGTGGGTCCACAGAGGCGAGGGATGGTAGGCCCACAGAGGTGAGGGATGGTGGGCCCACATAGGTGAGGGATGGTGGGCCCACAGAGGCGAGGGATAGTCGTTCCACAGAGGTGAGGGATGGTGGGTCCACAGAGGTGAGGGATGGTGGGCCCACAGAGGTGAGGGATGGTGGGCCCACAGAGACGAGGGATGGTGGGTCCATAGAGACGAGGGATGGTGGGTCCACAGAGACGAGGGATGGTGGGTCCACAGAGACGAGGGACTGTGGGCCTACAGAGACGAGGGATGGTGGGTCCACAGAGGCGAGGGATGGTTAGCCCACAAAGACGAGGGATGGTGGGTCCACAGAGACGAGGGATGGTGGGTCCACAGAGACGAGGGATGGTGGGCCCACAGAGACGAGGGATGGTGGGCCCACAGAGACGAGGGATGGTTGGTCCACAGAGACGAGGGATGGTGGGCCCACAGAGACAAGGGATGGTGGGCCCACAGAGGTGAGGGATGGTGGGCCCACAGAGGTGAGGGATGGTGGGCCCACAGCGGTGAGGAATGGTGGGTCCACAGAGGTGAGGGATGGTGGGCCCACAGAGG
>MUZC01000454.1:836378-867824 GCA_002072015.1 Radix auricularia | reverse complement strand
GGTCCACAGAGACGAGGGATGGTGGGCCCACAGAGACGAGGGATGGTTGGTCCACAGAGACGAGGGATGGTGGGTCCACAGAGACAAGGGATGGTGGGTCCACAGACACGAGGGATGGTGGGTCCACAGAGACGAGGGATGGTGGGTCCACAGAGACGAGGGATGGTGGGCCAACAGAGACGAGGGATGGTGGGTCCACAGAGACGAGGGATGGTGGGCCCACAAAGGTGAGGGATGGTGTGCCCACGGAGGTGAGGGATGGTGGGCCCACGGAGGTGAGGGATGGTGGGTCCACAGAGACGAGGGATGGTGGGTCCACATAGGTGAGGGATGGTAGGCCCACAGAGACGAGGGATGGTGGGTCCACAGAGGTGAGGGATGGTGGGCCAACAGAGACGAGGGATGGTGGGTCCACAGAGGTGAGGGATGGTGGGCCCACAAAGGTGAGGGATGGTGGGCCCACAGAGGTGAGGGATGGTGGGCCCACAGAGGTGAGGGATGGTGGGTCCACAGAGACGAGGGATGGTGGGTCCACAGAGACGAGGGATGGTGGGTCCACAGAGACGAGGGATGGTGGGCCCACAGAGATGAGGGATGGTGGGCCCACAGAGGTGAGGGATGGTGGGCCCACAGAGGTGAGGGATGGTGGGCCCACAGCGGTGAGGAATGGTGGGTCCACAGAGGTGAGGGATGGTGGGCCCACAGAGGGGAGGCATGGTGGGCCCACAGAGGTGAGGGATGGTGGGCTCACAGTGGTGAGGGATGGTGGGCCCACAGAGGTGAGGGATGGTGGGCCCACAGAGGCGATGGATGGTGGGTCCGCAGAGGCGAGGGATGGTAGGCCCACAGAGGTGAGGGATGGTGGGCCCACATAGGTGAGGGATGGTGGGCCCACAGAGGCGAGGGATAGTCGGTCCACAGAGGTGAGGGATGGTGGGCCCACAAGGGTGAGGGATGGTGGGCTCACAGAGGCGAGGGATGGTGGGTTCACACAGACGAGGGATGGTGGGTCCACAGAGACGAGGGATGATGGGCCCACAGAGAAGATGGATGATGGCCCACAGAGACGAGGGATGGTGGGTCAACAGAGACGAGGGATGGTGGGTCCACAGAGGTGAGGGATGGTGGGCCCACAGAGGTGAGGGATGGTGGGCCCACAAAGGTGAGGGATGGTGGGCCCACAGAGGTGAGGGATGGTGGGCCCACAGAGGTGAGGGATGGTGGGCCCACAGAGGTGAGGGATGGTGGGCCCACAGAGACGAGGGATGGTGGGTCCACGTTGGTGAAGGATGGTGGGCCCACAGAGGTGAGGGATGGTGGTCCCACAGAGGTGAGGGATGGTGGGTCCACAGAGGTGAGGGATTGTGGGCCCACAGAGGTGAGGGATTGTGGGCCCACAGAGGTGAGGGATGGTGGGTCCACAGGGGTGAGGGATGGTGGGTCCACAGAGGCGAGGGATGGTGGGTCCACAGAGGTGATGGATGGTGGGTCCACAGAGGTGAGGGATGGTGGGTCCAAAGAGGTGAGGGATGGTGGGTCCACAGAGGTGAGGGATGGTGGGCCCACAGAGGCGAGGGATGGTGGGTCCACAGAGACGAGGGGGGATGTGGGTCCACAGAGGTGAGGGATGGTGGGCCCACAGAGGTGAGGGATGGTGGGCCAACAGAGGTGAGGGATGGTGGGCCCACAGAGGTTAGGGATGGTGGGCCCACAGAGGTTAGGGATGGTGGGCCCACAGAGGTGAGGGATGGTGGGCCCACTGAGACGAGGGATGGTGGGTCCACAGAGACGAGGGATGGTGGGTCCACAGAGAAGAGGGATGGTGGGTCCACAGAGGTGAGGGAGTGAGAGCGGAATTAATGGTGGCTGGGAGATAGGGGGATGTTGGATGTGATAAATTTAAGATAAATTGATGAGAAAGTAGCTGCTGATGTCGGTGCCGACCCATGATGACGAGAGAATGCTGGTGATGGTTCTAATAACACAAACATTATGTGAGAGCTGGTGATGGTTCTAATAACACAAACATGATGTGAAAACTGTTGATGGTTCTAATAACACAAACATGATGAGAGAATGATGTTGATGGTTCTAATAACACAAACATGATGTGAGAGCTGGTGATGGTTCTAATAACACAAACATGATGTGAGAGCTGTTGATGGTTCTAATAACACAAACATGATGTGAGAATGATGTTGATGGTTCTAATAACACAAACAAGATGAGAGAATGATGGTGATGGTTCTAATAACACAAACATGATGAGAGAATGATGGTGATGGTTCTAATAACACAAACATGATGTGAGAGCTGGTGATGGTTCTAATAACACAAACATGATGTGAGAGCTGGTGATGGTTCTAATAACACAAACATGATGAGAGAATGATGTTGATGGTTCTAATAACACAAACATGATGTGAGAGCTGGTGATTGTTCTAACAACACAAAAATGATGTGAGAGCTTTAAGTGTTAGCTTTAGAAAATGGTGACTAGAAATAAATCAGGCTAAAAGTAGCGTTGACGGAGAGTAAGATAGCTACGTACTTTATTCCTATGTGCTATTTTACAAACCTTCTTTTATGTTGTCATTCTATCACTTACATTAGTAAAGGATTTATTTGAACTTTTTTAAAAAGAAAATGTCTCTCCAAAATGATAAAATCTAGACAATGTAGTTGATTTATGTCACCCGTACGGGCTTCTAAAAGCGCCGTGACTGTAAAAAGCTGTTGAGGAGATCATTAAACACAAACACAACACAAAAGGAGACAGATGGCGTCTTGAGTCTAATGACCATGAAAATATCTCGTCATGTGATAGAGGCATGCAGAGATCGATCAGATCACGACACGATGCGACCCCGGGGTTTATAAGTCATTGTGATTGTTCTACACATAACGTCAACACGGTACACGCTAATATAATGAGCGGGGGGGGGGGGGGCAGCGACAACAGGTGAGGACTCGGCTCGGCTGGTAGGAATACACAAACCATTGTCTGTTATGTCAGTGTTACTGGCCTCGGCACCATAACACTAGTGACGTCAAGCCCCCCATCCCACACCCCACTTTCCCAACACACAACTATACTTAAGAGCCCAGAGGACAATGAGGTCGTCCCCAACCCTGAACGACAAGAGAAAACACGTCACGTCCGTCCGTTTACGTTAAGTACCTGCTAGTTACCGTACAATACCGTTTCAAGAAATTGTCTTCGAAAATAGAATTGTTTCAAAACATGCTTGACAACTCTGTGAATGAACACAATTAATTTCAGTTTTTTTTTAAATTTAATATTTAAAAAAAAACTCTATTTAAATTAACTCTTAGAATAGCGGATAACTTTTTTACGTCTTTATTTTCACTACTAGAGGTCTATATATATTTAGAAATACAATTAAAAGTTGTTTTTCAAAATCTTGGCCAAAAAATTTAAATGAACAAAACGTGATATATCTTCAACCGATCTTTATAACTTGATATAAATGACTAACCTCAGCACCCCAATCCTACCTCATTTCATTAAGATCCCAAGTTAAAAGGGATACTGAGGCGTTCAGTGTCGTCACTCTGGTGGGATCTGCAACATTCACCCTCCTCTGCTGACGCTGCTGCCAGTAAGACAAAAGTTTGACGACCCTGTTCCGGTTAGATAGCACAAGTTCGGCCCTGCCACCGCATTATCATGTCAGGTAATCTCGAGGTCACTGCATTGTCCCCCCTCGAACGGCAAGTTTGACTTAAACACGAGCTAGGCACGTCAAAAAGTGCTGACGGCGCGCAACACTTTTCCAGCTTGAATCTCTCGTTTTTTAGAGGAATATTATCATATTGGGCTATGGTTAACTATAGGTTTAGTTTGGTGCTTGCGCCAGTTGTTGTAGAATTTTTTAATTGGATGTTTTTCTTGTGGTTTAAATATTTCTGAACAGGTTTGATAGTTTGTACGAACTCGTTGTACCACAATGTCCATTACCGTGAGAAATAACATCTATTTTTTAATTATTGGAGGTCAAATTTAAGTTTTACCGTATAATAACGCGACGTATAACCGCATCATTGTTTAAGAGATTATCATATACATAAAATTATGTGTGCATTACGGAGCGCACGGCACGGGATGCAGCGGACTGGAACGCAGCACGGCACGAGGTACAGAATTGAGCGCACAGGAAAATCACATGGGGAAGTGTTACTGTAAATTAGTAGCAATGAATTCAGATTTACTGTAGTCCACCACTACTAGCAAAAAGTATGAACGGCATCACCAAAAGCAATAAAGTGTAGACAACACCACCACAAGCAATAATGTTACAGACTGGAAGAAGTGAAAATACATATTTCTCCTTTGCTTGCTCCTTCACATTTAGTAAACTGATTTGTATTACCCAGGTCATTTATTATTTAACGTAATTTGCATCAATTCACAACTAATTTTTTTTTATATAAAGTAATTTTAAATAGACGTTTTTATGCATGCTGTAATTGATACACGTGACAGGAATGTGGAGAGCATAGCCCATAATGAGTACGTTATACAAGGGAATTAACCCCAATATCAGCCGCTCAAAGTCGCATATTCATCTTAACCCGGTGGCATATCTGAGCCAAGCGCCTTAGGAATGTGATGTGAGCAATGCAGCCTTCAATACAGTCTAGACGAGTGAACTCATTTCTCCAGGTTTATGGATTAGTGCACTCACGGTGAATAGGGTTCATCGGCATATGTTGCCTCCAGTCACTATTCAAGTGGGGGGAGGGGAGCGGGAACAAGTCTGCTCATACCTAAGTCCCGGATCTCAGAGCACTAACCACCAAAAACCGCTTTTTTGAGGTCCACTGAGCTGGCGATGTAAATTGTTGATCTATTTTACAACAGTAGAGTTGAAATTTAGCACGACGACAATGTAATTGTTGGTAGAAATATCATCACATATATCTAGAGATACGAGATGAATAATTGACGACACAAAGCAAACGTAAGAGAAATATTTAGGATCGCATGACACCAATTTGTCCGGGGAAGGGGGAAAGGTTAATTGAACATCTCAAATGGTCTCAAATTGAAGAATAGTTAACTGTCGCCGACGCCGTTTACTTGGACAACTACGGTAACGTTTAATTGGACAACTACCGTGACGTTTACTTGGACAACTACCGTGACGTTCACTTGGACAACTACGGTGACGTTTGACTCGCTAAACTACGATGACGATTTGCTTGCTAAACTATAAACGGTGACGTTCACTTGCACAACTACGGCTTCCGATTATCACAGGTTAGGAAAGCGCCGTCCAAAAGATTTGTCTCACAAAAACAAAGAAACATCCAGCACTAGGGAAACACTTTACATTTACGGCAATTATTTGTTTAATTAATTTCTTATTGGCCTTTCATTTCTTTACTTTATGGCATGTTGAATCATCCGAAATCCCCAAAGAAAGTTGTAATCATTATTATTTGTTAGCATTGATTTCTGCATCAGTGGGCTGTAGCGTTCAATAGACATCCAGATTAAAAGAGTAAAATTCCTAGCAAGTATGATTTCTAATTCTCTCTCTCATTCCAGATCATTTGTTTTTTTTTCTATCATATAATAGAAGGAGATTTAGAACACAAAAATAGGAATTCCGTACCCCTTTTTTCTTTATTTTTCCCCCTTCTAATTACTTCAACAGTTTAATCAAGTTGATTAGCAATAATAACAAAAAGCAGAGGCCATCGTCACTGTGGACACTTGGATTTGTGATCACATACACAAAGCGGTGAGAGCCAACAACGGACATCGCGTGGCGCACTGTTGGGCTGACCACGGACATCATATGACGCAATGTGTCGCTGACCACGGACATCATATGACGCAATGTTTGGCTGACCGCGGACATCATATGAGGCAATGTTGGGCTGACCGCGGACATCATATGACGCAATGTTGGGCTGACCGCGGACATCATATGACGACGCACTGTTGGACGGACCACGGACATCATATGAGGCAATGTTGGGCTGACCGCGGACATCATATGACGCAATGTTGGGCTGACCGCGGACATCATATGAGGCAATGTTGGGCTGACCGCGGACATCATATGACGCAATGTTGGGCTGACCGCGGACATCATATGACGCAATGTTGGTCTGACCGCGGACATCATATGACGCAATGTTGGGCTGACCGCAGACATCATATGAGGCAATGTTGGGCTGACCGCGGACATCATATGACGCAATTTTTGGCGGACCACGGACATCATATGACGCAATTTTTGGCGGACCACGGACATCATATGACGCAATGTTGGGCTGACCGCAGACATCATATGACGCAATGTTGGGTTGACGGCGGACATCATATGACGCAATGTTGGGCAGACCGCGGACATCATATGACGCAATGTTGGGCAGACCGCGGACATCATATGACGCAATGTTGGGCAGACCGCGGACATCATATGACGACGCACTGTTGGACGGACCACGGACATCATATGACGCAATGTTGGGCACACCGCGGACATCATATGACGCAATGTTCGTCACATCTAAAACATCTGCTGGTCATGACTCTTTTATAAAAAAATTTCCGGGAAACGTCGCCTGGCCCACGCATTGGTTTAGCACACGTGGTCAAGAAGATAAGGTCAATCTGATACGGTCAGTTAGAGAACGTCAATAAGACACAATCATAGAGAGACTGTCAATGTCCTATGGTCAATGATACTGAGTCAATGAGACACGGTCCAAAAAGCAAGGTTAATGACTCATGTTTGAAAAGACGAGGTCAAGGAAACTTGACCAAAAAGAAGAGATCAAGGGGAATAGGTCAAGGATAAAAGGTAATTGAGAATACAAATTTAATGCCCTTTTATAACGTAAGTGCATCGGGTGGCCGCGGTGGGCGAAAGAACGGATTTTACAATATTTTTGTGCTCTACTGTAACGTTGATGTGTACGTTAAGGTAAGGGGCGGACGAAAGTAAATCTTCATGGTACATAGTTTGTCGTTTATTATGCAACGAAAATATTTGGATAAAGAAAAGCTTAGTTTAAAAACATTTATTTGAAATACAAGGTTTTTCCTACACGTATTATAAAATATCTTTATGAGTGTTTGCTTGGCGGTGCACATCTGTCTCTTCTATATTAGGTAATTGGCCTGGCAAGCCTAAAAAAGTGTATTTTCAAGATGAGTTATCAAGAGGAACGGGAACACCTTAATCAAGTTAAAATTATAAAAGCAAAAGACGAAACAAATTATTATATAAATGTAGATTCTTTGAACATGTTGTGGTTTTAAATTAAGTATCAACATTTTTTTTTAAAAATAAGAGTGATAATACTGTCTATTAAAAATTATCAGGCTTTGTTTTGTGTGTTCCGTTTGTTATTATTAAAACATCTTTTTTGTTCCCGGCCACACCACATTAATCCCTTCACGGCAAACCAGGCTTCTTCTTTTGTGTTGTCATCTCCTAATCCGGTCTAAGCTCGTGTTTATCCATCAGCTGCTTCCTCTGAGATTTAAGGGAATTTATTTTTTTACTTTCGAAAATTAATCTCAAAGATTTTTTTTTCTCAAATCAATCCAGAAAAATTATGAGAATTTGATCTAAATGATCACATGACCATATATGTCACATTAGACATAAATATGTATCTATAGATGCATTTATCTATTTATTAGGGGTGTCACGTGATATTTTGCATATTAGGAATTGAGAGATCACGTGACGAGAGAGAAATCACGTGACAAGTGAGAAAGAGGCTAGGCAGTTGAGTGTTAGAAGTCGAACAGAACGTGCGAAAGAAGAATGGCGGAGAGCCAGACGTATTATATTGATGTATAAAGTGTACATACTTTTCGTATTGGATTAAAGTTAATTAGTTTCAAAAGTCTTCAGTGTTCTTAATGCTACTCGTCTGTACACGCCTATACATAAGTGGAAAAGGCCAAACCTAAAACGTCACAGGCGAACAAGAGTTACATTGATGTCAGTTACAAGGGGAAGAGCAAAAAGCAAAAGAAATGGAAAGTACAGAACCAACAATTGTTCAGAAACAGTCATTATGACGACATACTTTGTTCACAGTTTTATGTAGGCCACCAGACAGTTTTTTGTGGCCCATCACACAGTTTTTTGTGGCCCGCCAAGACATTCAGAAAACCAGCCTCGAAATGAGATTTGATCTATGTCTCAACAAGCAACTTAATCTTGAATTTATTTTTTTAAATAGTTTTAAAAAGTGTTTTAGGGGGCTCTTGTCTCATTAAACTGATTATACAATAAAATATGCAATAGCTAGAAATGTTGATCATATGATGTTAGCACAATGCGTAAATTTAATTTTTAAAAAAGTATTAAATTAAAAAAATTAATAAAAGACTTTTTAAAATTAATTGTTATGATAACTTTTTTTTCTCACTAAAATGGAATTTAAGGCTAACTGTGGAATACAATCATATGTAACGGTTCAACCCTCAGCTCCAATTCGCGACCACAAAGTGGCCCGCATGCCAAAACGATTGGCCACCCCGGTTTTAGAGGAAATGACGTGTGTGACTTTAGCCAGTGAAAACTCCAGTCTCTTGTGACGCTGGTGCTGTGGAACCGTATCTTGGACATGGTTATTTGGTTTATTTACATATACTCAACTTTGTATATTTCCTTGGGTCATCCCTAGTTTATCCAGGTAGTATATTTGCTTTGGTTATCGATACTTAATTCAAATAGTATATTTCCTTGGGTTATCCATGTATCATCCACATCAGATTTCTCCCTTGTTTTTGAAGATATCTCATAGTTCTGCCGTGCGTCACGATAGAGGCATGAGAAAGGGCTTCCTCCCCCGAAATCCTAGCCAACTGACAACGCCACTGGTATTAAATAGCCGGGAAAAATTCAACGCTCGGGTCAAAAGGCCAGGATAAAGATCAGAAACATGAAGATAGCATCTGTATGACAAGATATCATGTGACCTGTGACTCACGAAAGGTCAATGTGACACTGATAGTAATTACTATACAATTTGTTTAATTTTTTTCCAATCAGACCATACGGTTTTCAAATAAACGGGGTAACTTTGAGATGGGGTGTGACATCCTGGGAGCCATGGCATGCACGATCAAATGGAAATACCCTTCGTTAGAGATTTATAGCCATGGCATGGACGTAGGCGTAATACATGACGATATATATAATATAACATCTACTGAGACACTACATATACAATGGGGACCTCGTTGACCGATACAAAGTACAATAGAATATTTTAAAGAACATTTGAGAATCTTAAAGGAAGAACACTGCATTCTCTGAAAACCGTAAGGGACCACTGCCTTGTACACTAAATACATGTACCTTCATAGACCACTGCCTTGTACACTAAGTAATTGTACCTTCAAAGACCATTTCTCCATACTCTAAATATCTTTGCCGACCGCTGAAGGGTTATTCGAGAAAATACTTTTGAATAATAGACGACCCTGTGTGCCTTTAGAGAAATGCCTGAATAGACAATATACAAAGTAATGCTAGACAAGTCCAACCTGCTGTTTGTAATACACTGTTGAGCCGCTCGTATCGTCTACAGCAGTGAATCCAAAACTTGTGAAAATACCCACCCACACATTTGTATTCATACAATAGAAGTACCGCGCACATCACTTCAAAGAGACAAGGTTCACTACACCCGATTACATTAGAAAGAATGTTTACCTCAATGAACGCTCCAACCCTTATTTTGACCATCAAAGACTAAAGGTTTCACGAATGACTGACTGAGAACCAGTGGGGCATACCCCATTGACGCAGTTGGTTTGTATGCAAAGTGCACTTAATATTCTAGTTTGTTTAATGATTTAACATGTTCCAAAGACTGAATAACCTGCGGTAAATAGTGTTATAGAAGGGAAGAACACAGCTGAGCTATTTTCTTAAAATATTTTATTCTTTCTTTGAAAATAAGAAGCTACTTAATACAATTTAAACTGCACCAAGTTTAGTCAGTTCTTAATTTAGAAGTTATGCCCTCACTTCAAATGACACTTTCTAAGACCAATGTGACCCTAGCCAAATCTAGCTCCTTATTTTATTCATGGCGATTTTATCTAAATTTTAGGTTCAGAGATTTGGGACAGAGAAGAAAAGTCAAATTATTCAGACACATAAGTTAAAGATAAATTATAAAATACCTGTAAGTCCCATGCTTCATTTTATGTTTGAACTGTCGAGATGTAAAACGATTTAATCTTTAAAACAAACTTAACAAACTTATCCCCCCCCCCCCCGATATTTGAGTGCCGTTGAAAGAGTATCCTAAAATAGTGCGTTCAATAGATGCATTTCCTTAATTGAGTTCCTATCGATTTTATTTTATTTTATTATTTTTTAAAGAACACATTGGACAGCATCTTATAAATGGTGGACGCAGACACGAGCCGAATAATTAAAGCTTTATATCAACTCGAAGGAACAATAACCGATATTTGTGTGCATCGGAAATCCATCAGGAGTTCTTGGACCGATCAAATACAAGGGGGTTTGGGGGCAGTTATTTGCACTTGTTTCCTGCAGAGTTATCGATCGTGGCTAATGGCCCAGCTGTTGTTTGTAATAGCAGCTTCCATTTATAGTTCTATTATTTGTTATCCTGTGGCTATCTGGGGTGGGGGGGAAACAGTGTCTATTTTTAAAGGTGCCAAATGTCATCTGACTGACGGGAGGACTCAACTAGCCTTGAAAACAGAGTGCCACTAGAATGGTGCAAGGAGAAGGGAAAGGTCTAAATGACATTTTCCTGGTTGACAATTCGAGGCATTAGAACTGTTGGATAAAGTTGAATCTTCAATCATTGCAAATAAGACACACTCAAAATGAAATATTTTTTTTAATGCTTAAAAATTCATTCGCTGGATATCATTTGGAAAGCAAATGTACGCCACCTCTTTCGTTGAGATTTTAATTTAAAGTTTCCTCCTCTGCTTGCTTTCGCACAGACGAAGGGGAGGAAGTCTTAAAGACATGCTTTTAAGAAGTCTCGTTCCTAATATTAAAACACACATTTGTATAAAAGTCTGCAATCGTTACCGTTGCAATAATTAACTTTGTGTGAATGACGTCAACAAGACATTCTCTTATGAGAAATTCAAAATAAAAGATTCTTTTGCTCGCTCTGCCCCAAAGGCATGTATGCATTTTTTGTAAAAGAAGTACAGTAAAATATATATAGGCGAGACAAGTCATCACCTGCAGAAGAGGTTTAACGAACACGTATAAATTATCAATAACGAGTTTCAATATCTTATACTTAAACCTTTCAACAGTGCTAACCATTACCATTTTTTATGCTTTGTAACCCAATGGAATCTATATGAAAATTTAAATTTGATAAACAGATTTATCCCGCAGGCTCATATGGTTTGAGCGAAGTTGACAATTTTACGAGACTGTCGTTATCCAGTTATTTTTTTTAAAGGCAACTTCGGAAACTTTCTTCCTTTCTTCTGTGACGTGTTTTGTTAGGTGCTTGTGGCTCCCAATCTTCCTTCATTTCAATAAACACGTTTTATTTATTTGTAACGATGAAAGCATTAGCTGAACCTCCACACATTTATTAGCTAATTAATAAACTGTGGCGAGAAAGATGTGAATATTGTTTGACAAGTCGTGTAGGGGTGTAATATTTAAGTTATGCCCTCTCGCCTACACGCGCATACTTTAGTGATCTCTCACAAACGACAATCAACAAACTAGATTGTGAAAATGTAACAATAATTTATTATACAATATATATAATAAGCAGAAACTAGTTCCGGTATGGCCTAAATTCATCATTAGGCTTAAGCCAATTAATATAATGGTTATAGGGTGGAGACTCAAATTTAAGGATGTCGTGCCCCGCTCCGTGAGTGGTTGGTTCTGCACGTTCATGGTTCAGAGTGTAGCCTCAGGTTGTCGCGCCCCGCTCCGTGAACGTTGGTTCTGCACGTTTCCTGTCCTGTGGGCTGCTTCACCTATGGTTCCAGGTGACCTCGGTGATCCCGGAAGTGTGAATAACCGGCTTCTACACGTGTATTGTATAGGCATCAACCAGTGCGGTTGGCGTCAGCGTTACGTTAGGAGTAAGGCTGTTAATGATGAGTTGTCCTCCTCTGGTCCTGTCGATCGGTGCAGGGGTGAGGTAGGTGTCGGATACAAGTCACGTGGATAGCGGTGAGTCCAGCTCTTGGTCCAAAGATGTGGGTAGGGGTCGGATACAAGTCGCGTGGATAGCGGTGAGTCCAGCTCTTGGTCCAGATATGTCGACACTTCGTTGGACGGTTGCTGTCCGGAGTTCGTGTTATCTCCTAGTACAGGCGGGTGCCTAGAAGCCAGACTAAGATAGAAAGAATACACATATGGGTAGTTTCTATACTCGTCCGTCTGATCCACCCTTTCGGCTGCCTTCAGAGCCAGGTGCCAAAAGGGGATCAAAATACATTATCATAAAACACATGGTTATTTAATATATTTCATAACATGAAATTGAAATAATATTTCGTTACCATCTTGTAAGTGGATGGTGGAATAAATACAATAATATTATTGGTTACACCAATATAATTCGATCCATCTACCTGATGGATCGCGTGTTATCACATTTAGTTATGAAAGGAGAAGTACAATGTCGCACGTGGCCGCGCATGGCGTCACGGGGTCAACATGTTTCTACAATTTCAATATGACATTGCACGAAGATTAATATTTAAATAATGTCGTAAAATATGCTTATAAATATGAGGGAATCAAGTTTGAGTTCAAACTTACATAGATTCTGGCCAACGGAAATAATGCCGGCTCTCTCACGACAAGGATGGCTATGGATGTAATTCAGTGAACTGAATTCACATTATACGACACAGCTCTCTGTAATCACTTGGGCGGAAAGGACGTGTCGTGCCGGAGTGCCAACTTTTAAACACGATGTGTAATTTTATGCAGCTCTTCCTGATTGGATGTTGCTTGTCGGCCTCACTATCGGGCAACCTTGACCGGTCATGTGCTCCGCTGCATATTTAATTAGCAACCTTGATACGTTCAAGTGATCCGTCAATAGTGACTTCCCCTTTTGTTTTGTTGTTATTTCGTGCAAGCGACGAGAGCTCAATAAATTTCGTCACATAAACCATTTAAATTATTGTTTTAATTACGCAGATCTTTTGTGCACCCTGAACGTGTATTTGATTTATTTTTAAATGCATTTCATCAAAACATACTTCTGTTGCCAGTAATTAAAATGTAATGACGCAGGTTTAAGGTGACACTTAGTAGAAGGTATAAACTATAAAGCGATAAACTATAAAAGAACCCTGGGCTATGATTTTCAATTGTATCACAAGGACATATAAAAAACGGACTTCCGACTGAGAGGTAGGACGTCGAATTTCCAATCACGGATTTATGACTTTAAGTGTTTCAAATAGTAATTTATTAACGTGACAAGCAGAAGTGTAGCCTTTTAGGTTCAAGATCACGCGAGGAGATTGTCCGGGTGAGACGGTGGGATTGTCCGTTGATATGGTGGGATTATCCGGCTTTTTTAATGGGTTTCTCGGGTAGGTGTTAATTACAAGACGCAAGTGAGGGCAGAGAGCTTAGACGATACGGGGGAGATAAGCGGATCTTAAACGAATTAATTTTCCTGGAGAGCCGACGGTCGTAAAAGCTCATTTAGATTTTGAAACTGATAAACTCTTGACTAACCTTGCTATTAGCCGCAGTGAGTATACTCTTATATGTTTAATAGAACGCACTTTTTGAACTGAATTCCTTAAATATTTTGTCTGTTTAAAATATATTTTGACAATGAACAGGTGAAGATATTCAGTAATGTCATTTTGGAAAAAAATGTGTCTTAGAAGGACGCAGTAAACTTTTGATAAAAGCTTCGCACTTTATGTTACTAACCGGTTAATAAGAGTAACAATAATCCGTTTAAGGATTTTTGTGTACGATGTTGAAGGGTTTGCACTTGGAAGATGTCGATTTAATAGAAAAATGTGAAAGTAGATGTCAATTAAAAGAGAATTTTTAATAACACCGTTCACGAAAAGCTACTGTTCGAGTTGACCATTTAAATAGACGACTGAAAGTTCGGAATGTGACCTTGACATGTCCTCATAGAGTGCCCTAGTGTGCCCTAGCCATGCCCTAGAGTGCTCTTGACATGTCCTTGCGTGTCATATGCATGTCCTAGACATGTCCTAGAGTTCGGTAGACGTACCATGGATTTTTATAAAAGAATTATGGAAAACAAAAATGAGTACTGAGTCAATATTATACACGGCTGTTATTTGCAATGCAAAGTAGACACTGAGAAATATTTAAGTGATCGTACACGTAGGCACCCAATTGATGACAATTCGAGAACCTTCATGGCATAAAAACGTGAGACAAGATTCCGCAGTGAGTCTGGAGTCTCTCCGGCGCCTAATGTTCCTGTAATCTCAGATTGGAGTCAGTTATCGATAGTTTGGCCGTCATTGTCAGTTACACTTTTGTCAAGTAGACGCACACATATGCACACACACATGCACACACACACACACACACACACACACACACGCACGCAAAAAGCATGTTCCATTCAAACTTTGATAAGATTTAATTGCTAAAATAAAACATGTCTCCATTCATTCAGAACGACAATCATGATTTCCATTTCTAGGCCAAGTGCGTCAAACGATCACTGAAAAGCCTCCCCCCACCCCCCCACCCCCACAAAAAAAAAAAAACTTTTTGAGAGCACTGCCAATGGATTAGTTGTCGGTGTATAGCCATGAAGATTAAGATAATGAAGATTTCTCAATGGGTTACGATCACGTTCTTTAAAACAAAAATGTTTTCGGGAAGATTAGAGCAGAATAGCTTGGAGCTTATCATTTCTGAATTTATATTCCTTGTGGTTGTCATGGTAATCCTTAGTAAACATGGATTTGATCTGGAAACAATACTTGGACTTGGTGTGGATACCTTGCATGGATTGAATGGGAATACCATACATGGATTTGATGTGGATACCATATATATATTTGATGTGGATACCTTGCATGGATTCAATGGGAATACCATCCATGGATTTAATATGGATACCAACATGGAAAGAAATTATTCGAAGCTGATGTATGTTATTTGTTCAATTATAAGTCCTACTGAGCTGACTAAACCAAATCAAAATACATGTACAATGAAAATTGCCAATGTTTTAAAAACAAAAATTAAAGGTTCTTAACGCTTTAAGATTGCGATAAGATCTGAATGGTATACAAATCTCCGCCTTAACTGAATGTTTCATTCAATGTCTAACAAGCCATGACGTCATTGATCTTCAAAACAACCTATTCAGACACTCATGGGCTTCTTTATTTCTTTATCAAGTCATGATCGAGCCGAAGCCCCAACCACCTGCTGCCCCTCCCCCTAACACAGAGCCATACCTCTTTGTTACTCTATATGTCTAGTTCAAAATTTAGACTTCTGCAGTGTATTATCTTCGTGTTAGTTAGTCTCCATGCTTGCTGAAAACATTTTTTTAAACAAATATTATTCCCCCTACACTTTATTAATTAAAAAAAAAAATAATTTTATTAACAGTTCTGCTTTTTTTTTTAACAGAAAAATTTAGTATTTTTGTTTTTATATCACAATTTTTTTTAAAAAAATAGTTAAAGGGACTTACTGTTTAAAAAGTGGGTTAAACACGTGTTTAGATTTATTTCTATTCAGGTCCACAAAGATCGATCATTGACGTGATGCACCTGGCGCCTGTGGTCACGTGACTCAGAAACAATAACAAGGCGAACAACGAACAAAGTTTATACCCAGGGTTATAAAATAGTCCACATAAAGTTCACGAACAATGAAATCACCAAAAGAACACCTCTACATGGCTCTAAATTAAAATACATCTTTTGTATTCCTTACCATTCAAATATACTTGTTGTTTATTAAGTCCATTGTCAACAAGTGGTATTGGTCTAACCCTCCCGGTCTACTGCCCAAAAGTTGTATTACTCTAATACTCCCGGTCTACTGCCCAAAAGTTGTATTACTCTAACACTCCCGGTCTCGGCCCAAAAGTTGTATTACTCTAACACTCCCGGTCTCGGCCCAAAAGTTGTATTACTCTAACACTCCCGGTCTAATGCCCAAAAGTTTATTACTCTAACACTCCTGGTCTACTTACCAAAAGTTGTATTACTTAAAACTCCCGGTCTACTGCCCAAAAGTTGTATTGCTCTAACACTCCTGGTCTACTTACCAAAAGTTGTATTACTTAAAACTCCCGGTCTACTGCCCAAAAGTTGTATTACTCTTACACCCAAGAGGAACCCATCCTCGTATTGCCTTGAATAATGCCCCTTGTCATGAAGATTCCTTGCACTCCATTCTTGATCATTACAACGTGTAATTCTTAGCAGCCTTAATATACACCCACATTAACTCACATGCAGTGGCGTAGACATGGTTGGTTTCAGGTGTATGGGTGTCCCGACCTCTCGCAACCACCGAACAACCCACGCTACTTACCCCGAACTCCCGACATCTCTAACAATGATCTATTGAAATATGCTGAGTATCTAGTGTAAAGATTAATCAGATATATATAAGCACGTTAAAAAGTTCAAAGATCAAAAGTGATGCATTTTCTATCACTTCCATCTCAATGTTATGCACCTACCTTTCACCCTAGAAGCGTCATGTACATTTGTGTTCACCATTGCAACGCAATATTTCTCCAACAAAATTATTATATTCACCATTCCCCCCCCCCCCATACCCACAACCAGATCCATATTTCTCCAATGAATAGTTCTAATTATTTCCCTGTCCAAGAGTTGTCACCGTTTGTTAATTCAACCGCCCACGATTTTTAAAGGGCCGTCGGTTTGGCGGGGCACGGACGTCAAATATTGAGAAGCGCCGTAACGAGACCACCAGACAAGTACATAAAAACGTTGACTGCAGTTCTTGCCCATGCTCGGCTAGCCACCGTCCGGTCCGTGCGCTGAATCCATTAAGACCTGGGAGATGGGTAAAAAACTTTGCCTCACGCCAGGTCGGGGGGGGGGGCGATCAAATTAACGCCAAGAAATTGTAACTTCGCCGGAACAAAGTCAAATACAGGGAACGCAAATGACACCAGGAATGCCCCCCCCCCCGGAATCTCAGGCACTTTACACGTTACTGTATTTACATAAATATATAGGCTTAAATTGAGGACACGAAATATTACTTGTACAAATATAATAGACCCACAGAGTCTTAAGTCAGGCAAAGTGTACACATTTTTTAAAAGATTGTAGCGAAGCGCCATGTTATTGTAGGTAGCCCGAAACCAATATATTTACATGTAGTATAATGCCATCAAAATGTGTTACTTAAACACATCTACACCTCAACTTTTCCCGTTAGTTGTGTTTGTACGTACAAATATTCAGGATACCAGCGGGTTATTACTCCAGTGTATAATCTGTGTCATGTAGGGATACATACTGTACATTTAAATGTTTAAAAACAACATAGCGCTAATTTGACGCCGTCTGATCGAATTACATGACATAGATGTATAAACAACATTGTTTATGTGCATGCTGTGCAGTGAATTTAGTTTAGCATTAGGAACTGTCAATCCAGAGGCGGAATTTGACATTGAAAAGATCTCTTTAAACATGACAGAACGAAGCATATTCAGTAACCAAACTAACCTGTAGGTACAATCATGTGACAGGGCTGGCTGTTGTTGGTTTGTGCAAAACAAACGTTGAAATGTACAGAAAAGTTTCAACCCAAAAGTCCTAGCGGTAACAGACCGAAATTTCCCAGTGTTTCTGGATGACCCAAAGAACCGCAACTAAACCTTTGGGTTACACTTAATGTAACTAATAATGTTACGGAGATATTCGTTGGTGAACCACAGAACGGCTTAGTCCTACTCCTACCTCAGAAATCGTAATGGTATTAGTCTGGTAGACTTCTCTCATGTTTTCTTAATTTAGTTTGCCACACATGCCCACAACGTCAGTAACCGTACCGCTCCCTGGTATTGCTTCACTGCTTTGCTTTCAACCTTGGCAAAGAAAAAAAAACATATAAAAAGAGTTCCTCTAGTTGAATAGAAACAGATCATAGAGTGACTTTACCTATGTTCAGATTATAAGGGCGTACAGTGTCGTGTAGTGATATTTGTTAGTGAATAAATCAGGGGTTCCCAAATTTGTCCTCGTGGCGTCAAGGAAATAACAGGCTTAACTTCATTAAAACCTTTAGTCGATTTCATCATCAGCGCGACTAGGTGTGAATTGAAAGAATTTACTTCCGGGAAACAATAGTTTCAATCATGGTCTCCTGAGGATGGGGAAACAAAAGGACCGCGAAAAATTTAATAATAAGCCAAAAACAAGGTGTTGAATTCCAGTCAAATATATTTACAATGTCTTCAAACTTCAAAAAAAAAAAAGTTAAAAGACATGCTTGCTATACTTAATGATCTGCCGTCAGCCCAAGAAGTTAAGTCAAAACTCATAACTGTTTATTTGTTTATTTTGTTGTTTGTTGTTTTTTTTAATACATTTTTTGTTTTTGTTGTGTTTATTGTTGCTTTTTTCGGTTAAATAAGACTTAACGTACATCCATTCATCTCCAGTATGCTATAAAATCAGGGATTTATTTCGTATCCTATCTATCGTATGACGCTTTGAGGCACTACATGAACTGAAACTAGGCCGGCGGTAGGCACCACAAAAATATTTAACTGGTCAAGTCAAATTTAAACAGATCAGACAGAGCACTGACTTAATTCAGTTCCTTTAGACGGACTGGAACGTCGGTGATCTGAGAAGTCAATAAATCGATTACCGCGCGTCTGGACCAGATAGCATTCAGTTCAAATCTTAACGAAGTTTAAAGGGTATCTCGGAGCACGTCCGTCATGCATGGCTGACTTAAAACAAATGTACGATTATCCTTGGATTTATTCTGATAACTTACTTTAGAATGAACCCGAGTCTTACCCCGACAGCTCTCCGAGAAATATCAGATGAGGTCACACTGCCACGATACACAGTGTATGTGATTGTAGGACGCCTAACTTGTGTCACTTGTGTATTCATTGTATAGAATAATGTTTCACTACCCACTTTGTGTCATGGCCACGTAGATATCTGACCGACGCCGAGAAGCAGTTTCGAATTACCGTGCAGCAAATTTTGATTTTAAAAAAAAATTATGTTTGTGGGATGTACATTTTGAAAAGAAAAAACAACGACGATGCTTTGCACACAGGTTTAGCTCTGCGCATCGATAAAGAAACCTAAAACAGAACATTGGTCATGACCATCTTATACCTTTCCTGAGATGTGTGTATGTGAGAGGTCACAAAAACAACAAGATATCATAAATTCAGTGTAAAGATGGCACAGTGAAAGCGACACTGATACTTGATCTTTGCTATACAAGGTGAGAGTTTATGTTAGGCTCAAGTTCAGTTATCAAATGTACAGCAACCGAGCATTGTTTGCCATGAAATACAAACTAACTTTTACGCTTAACCCCCATCCCCTCCCTTTTCCCCATTGCACCATCCCCTTGGATCAGTTGGGCCCACTTTAGGAACCGCGGGGAAGAAATTGATAAACAGTTTCTCATACGCTATATGTGTCTTGAGTTGACATAAGAGAAATTGAATGAACATTTGGATTCATAGAGTGCTGATACCTCAGGAGTATGGTACTCACACTTCAGCAGTGCGATACCTTAGAAGTGAGTTACTCGGGACTTCAGCAGTGCGATACCTTAGAAGTGTGTTACTCGGGACTTAATCAGTGCGATACCTTAGAAGTGAATTACTCGGGACTTCATCAGTGTGATACCTTAGATGTGTGTTACTCGGGACTTCAGCAGTGCGATACCTTAGATGTGTGTTACTCGGGACTTCAGCAGTGCGATATCTTAGATGTGTGTTACTCGGGACTTCAGCAGTGCGATACCTTAGAAGTGTGTTACTCGGGACTTTAGCAGTGCGATACCTTAGAAGTGTTACTCGGGACTTCAGCAGTGCGATACCTTAGAAGTGTGTTACTCGGGACTTCAGCAGTGCGATACCTTAGAAGTGAATTACTCGGGACTTCAGCAGTGCGATACCTTAGATGTGTGTTACTCGGGACTTCAGCAGTGCGATACCTTATATGTGTGTTACTCGGGACTTAAGCAGTGCGATACCTTAGAAGTGTGTTACTCGGGACTTTAGCAGTGCGATATCTTAGAAGTGCGTTACTAGGGACTTCATCAGTGCGATACCTTAGAAGTGTGTTACTCGGGACTTCATCAGTGCGATACCTTAGAAGTGTGTTACTCGGGACTTCAGCAGTGCGATACCTTAGAAGTGAGTTACTCGGGACTTCAGCAGTGCGATACCTTAGAAGTGTGTGTTACTTGGAACCTTAACAGTGGTATTCTTTTATATATTAAAAGCTCGAGGCGGTAATCAATATTGTGAACCTCAATCGAATAAGTACTAGTACATGGATCATATTGGAACAAACACATGTCTATGTGTACTTTTAATGTGCAGCTTTCACTTGCCGTCAGATCGGCTTAAAGTAACCATAACAAAACAACAACCTCGTCTGTACTTTCTGAGCGATGTTATTTTGTACCTGCGTATTTATTGGGGACAGGGTGGTCTATGTTAGCCACTAAAGTTGATATCAACTTTGAACTCGGTTTGTATACAATTGAATAAAATGGACGTGAAGAATCAATACATCGCAAACTGTTGTATGAGTTTGATTTTATTATTAGTCTTCAAGTTCGGGCTCGTGTTTTTCACAGCTTATAGCTAAGTCCGTAGTAAAATTTTGAAGTCAATTCTACAATGTGCTCAGGTTCAACATGACGACCATAGGATATCGGTCAAGATGCATGTACCGTGCACGAATCAGAGGACGTTTATCTGGGTGTTGTACATCAGAGCAAGATGTTGAAGAATGTGGAATATAAAAAAAAAGATACAGTCCAGTGAATCTCAGTCATGTAATGAGCGTTTGACACGCTCTGCAAGCTTAATGGGGTTCACCAGCAGAAATCTGCGCCGTTCATGCGTGGGTATGCGTAGATGGCTAGCCAGCCGTGGAGATGTCAAGGGGAAAGAAAGGTTCCAATCATGTTCAGAAGTGTGGGGGCCTTGATTAATTTAAATACTGGTATATTCATTTAGAGGAGGTAGTAGCAGAACAAAGCTGATAGTTCATGACATTCTCTGTATAGGAAACAATGAGGAACTGAATGTATCCATTCGTTGTTGTCTTACAAGTCCTCAGCCCAAGTTGTATCACCCCGCTGCACTGGATTGCGCGGATGAACCTATCTGAAGATCAAACCTATAATTGTGTAACCTTATCCTAGACGGCTAGCAAGCTGTTCACAGCGCTGTTGTCAAACGGTTTGATTGTTGTTGTTGTTTTTTTTTTGTCCTGCTCAATCACTGTTATTAACTCAATATAAATGAGGAGTGACTCAGTGACCGAGTATTTGATGTCACGACCTTACAATACAACATCCGACCTGCCGCGACCAAGTAATAACCTATTTAACATCTGGTTGTTGGCATTGATCTGGTCTCAACTGCTGCAGCTTTATTGGGACTATAGTGGGATCAAAGTGGGTCTTTACTATAAATATTTAACTCGAGTTTGACAACCGACGATAAACAAAACGAATCAAAACGAATTGCCCGTTAAATAAAACGTTGACTGCCCTCGACAGTTTTCAGGCGCCATCTTGTGATTATATTTACACGTAATAATGTTGGTTTGGGTTTTTTTTTTTTAATTTTTAGGACAACACTTTAAGAACTATCGTGTTTGAAAGATGTTGTTTTAACAAGATATGGGGGGAAAAGACATAAAAGATAGACACCAATAAATGTTACCCTCCACACATATACATACATACCTTCCACACTTACATGACGTGTTAGCAACATCTCTTTGTTCACGAATACATGTAACAGCATAAGTTAAATCAACATACAAATACAATTAACGCAGGGGTGTCCGAAGATAAGCCCTTACAAAAGAAAAATTATGATAAGTCTTACAGAAAGAAGCTTCAATTAGCAAAAATACAGGTATATGGTATGCTGCAAATGTCAGATCCGTGGCTAATGATTAAAAAAAAAAAACTCTTTAAGGACTTTGCAACAATTTAAAATGAAATCATGTTTAAAAATGTTATTTTCAACCTCTCTCTGTTGATCCTGTTAATGTTCCAGACCATCTGCAACTGGAACTAATTAAGTAGCAAAGTGTTGCTGAATGTCGCAACAGACAACAACAGCTTTCTCGCATAGACTTTTACAGTCAGATGGATCAAGAGAGATTCAAAGAGATCTGTGTATTTGTCAACAACATGGCTCAGCTTGTTTGGCTCGACATACTTGGGGTCAGCAGACATTTTCAGTGATGAATTTTAACAAAAAACCATGTGAGGACGAGGATAATTGACTCTCACATACGCAATAGTATACGTATCAAAACAAGTGGCATTGAGTCTGACTTCTCCTACTTACTACATTCAAGACCACAGTTTCACCCTTCACATCAAAATGAACTTCTCAACATATGTCATTTTTATAATATTTAAGGGCTACAGAAATTAACCATTAAGTAATTAAAATTTTAAAAAATTGATCGATTAAATTTAATTTTATCGATTAAAATTTCAGAAAATTTTTCTTCCCCCCCCCCCAATTTATTAATATTTTTTAATAATTACTTATATTTTATTTAGAAGTTCATACGTAAAGAAAACGTTTTTCTTCCTTATTTTTGCAAAGCAGATCGAATTAGCTATGTCACGTCACAAAATTTGGGAGCCATGGAATTTCCGCAATTTAACCAGTTTCGCTAAACAATGAATTGCGACTTCCACTGATACCTTGTTCAACAAAATTAAAGTCTCTCCCTTAGTTAACCAGTTAACATTGACGAGACGAACGGATCGTCTCTTTGACAACATGCACATCACTCAGTACTAACTATAAGCCAGTATTCTTTTCAGACAGAAGCCTAATAGGCTCTATAAGAACAGAATCAACCTGTGTTTACCAGGATACTATTGACCGTGATGGATGTACCACGGTTCACTAACGTCCGCCCGATAATCCACAAGTAATCGAACCGTACGTACATTAAACGCGCCCTTACAAGGCACATCTCTCTCCTCCAAGGACGCACTGTATAAATACATCAAGACTGACGACCGTCTCACGCCTTGTTGGTGATCCTGGCAAGGCCGCGGCAACAGCAACCACTCACCACCCCCAGGGTGGATTTTCGAGTAATTGATGGCGTCCGCAGACGGAAGTCTGCTCAGAGCTTATCTACAAGATGGCGATTCGACACACATCCTGTAGTATAAACACAGCTAGGACGGACTGCTGCAAAAACTGTGGGGGTGGGTGGAGAGTTAGGGGGGCAAACATTGAATTGACCCTCAAGGTGTCGCGAAAATGGACAAGGGACGCGATCAAAGTTTTTGTTCTTCCTTGACTTTTCCCCAATTTCTCCCAAGTTTGAACAGAGATTGACTCTGATTTGAATCACAAGTCTATCAAATATATATATAAATATATATATATCAGGGCTGAAAACAAGTTAGAGATTGTTGTTAATGAACGCCCACAAGAGAAAACGGGGTCAAACCAACCACGTTTCATTGTTTCGAAATCCCATTCATGTTTAGAAATACAACGCAAAGATAGGTGTCTGGTATAAAAATTAAAGATTTATAATTTAGAAAGCCAAAGAGAGATGTATAAGTGAGAGAATGGGTGAATTGCATATGGAAAATCAGACAAACAGACAAGCAGGTTAATAAAAACGTGGTAAGATGATATGAAACGATACCATGAGATGATACAACCAAATGAACAATGATGTAATGAAAAAGTGTCACTTTTTAGCATTAAAAAATGAAAATCTCCATATTACCAAGATGCATAAATAAGTAGGGAAGCGGTGGTCGAGCGGCAGCGCGCTCGGCTGGCGTTGCGAGAGAGATAGAGAGAGAGAGAGAGAGAAAGAGTCACGGGCTTGAGTCTCTGTAAAGGCAAAGGCAGTGACCCTTTCGCGTGGCTAAGGGCGTCCCTCAGCCCATCCAGCTCGGGATGGGTACCTGACATCAGTTGGGGAAGTGAAGGCGGCTGGTCATTGTGCTAGTGACCCAATCCACTCGTATGAAAACTTGTGACCGCTGCTTCACTTGTCCCATGGGCCAGCATTGTCAGAAAAGATAACTTTACTTTACTTTTACTTGATGAGTCTATTAAGCGAAATCAATTTTTTAGAATAGTTTTCTCATTAATTTACTTTATTTTTACTTGAACTCATCAGGATGGTACAATCATAAGTTTTGACAGTAAAATTTGCGAAATAGCGATATTTATTTTTCAAAAAATCAATTAAGCAGTTAAAAGTTAATCTAAAAACCTTCTTTGGTGAGAACACGCACACGACGCACGCACGCACGCACACAGACACACATACATACACACATGCACACGACACACGCACGCACACACACACACACATACAACACACATACACACAGACGCACACGACGCACGCACGCACGCGCACACACACACACACACACACACACACACACATAGCCTAGACACACATGAAACTATTTTTTTTTTAATATTAAAAAATTCAAGTAAGAATCTAAATATTTTCAAGCAAAACGATTTTGTTTCAGGACGACTTGAGCCAATGTATTTGGAGAAACATAAGTCCATAATTATCTTCCTGTCATACATCCCCAAGCTCAAATGTACAATCACATACATCCAAAAACACTCACGCGCGTTCACGCATATATTGACATTTTTATATGCAACTGTCGGGGCAAACATTACAATAAATGATCAACATCAGTAAGAGAGGAATCAAGAAAGATTCAAATTCTCATGAGCGCTGAATATTAATAAAGTTTGTTTATTAAAATCATCTTTTGAACTTACGCCTGAAGATTTCGTTATGAAAACAGAAGATAAAAGCTTTACTCGTGAATAAAATATGTTTCTTAAATACTAAAACCAGGTCATTAGAACGTTTACTAGTCAGGAGATCATAGTACAACTATAACTGTACCGTAATTAACGTGGTATCAACAATACGGGAGCCTTAAGCCTTCACATAGAGAGCCGTTAGCCAGTCGAGAATGCTGTATGAACTCATTATACAGAAATAATATACAGCTCTCTGTCTGATAGCATTCTTGCATAAATTCAAGGCAACAGCTGACCTGTCGGGAAGCAAACTTAGACGGTTGCATTCTTGACTAATGGCTTTAGAATGACACAAGCAAGAGGGCACGTGTCTAGTAATGGCCCAAAACTAGTTCCATCGGTTTTTATTGAGTTAATATATTATGGAGAGAAAAAAGAGAGACCTTAAATGTTAATGACTTGAAATTGTGGCTTTCCGACACTTCGACGTCACACTTCCTTTTAATAACTGCGGCTCTTCCCTTCCATAGCGGCACACGTCCCACAATAACCCTTCTTTGTGTCGCCCTTCCTACACTTTACTTCGTGTCAGAACAGTTTTCGCTCTTTGTCAGAACGTCTTACACGCTCCCTGATTGGAACCAGCACCACTCTTACCACGTGACTATTGTTTGGCGGCATACTTCTCAATCATTGGCGGCCCACCTCTTAATCTTTGGCGGCACACTTTTCGATATTTGGCGGCACACTTCTGGCTCCTTGACAACACACTTTTGAATCATTGGTTACACTCTTCTGTCCTTTTGGCAGCACACCAAGAAGCCCCGAGACTCCACGATTTCAATCACCTATTTTCGCCCTGCAATGAATTGAAGCTCGACATATTTCACGACATTCTCCGTCGCTCAGGATTTTAACAAATCTCTGATATCACCCTTCGTAGTCTCCGACTAATCCCAAAGCTCTAATCCCAAGTGACCTAAGTTGGTCATGTCTGTCTAGCAAACCAGGGCCCCAGTTAAGTGGAGCAAGGTCGCTGTTGTTGGTCCAGGAAGATCTTAAGGCGATCGCTTGAGCCCCAAAAGTCGCCGCGTTGACGCCGTGCGGCCGAATGTTCTCATGTGGTGTGTGCTCTTTGCCTACGTCATTAGGGAGAGGGTTTGTTGCGAGAAGCCGATCTAACAGAGCTTTAACTGACGTGACATTTTTTTTTAAAAATCCGCTGGCACAGTGGCGTCACTAAGAGGGTGCGGTGGGGGCGGGCCGCCAAGGTTGACACCATCTCAAGGAGTGACACAACATGCATAATTATATATGTTCCCGTTATTTGGCACCGGCAGACTCGGAGGAGTTCTAAGGATTAAGTCGTGATGGGGTGACACCATGACCTACCGCCCCGGGTGACACCAACCCTAGTGACCAGTGGCGTTACTAGTGGGATGCGGTGGGGGCGGACCGCCCGGGATGACACCATCACAAGGGGTGTTACCAAAAGGAAAAAATCTATATGTTCCCGTTTTTTGGATCTGGAAGGCTTGGAGAAGGTCTATGGCGACTATGGGATAAGTCGTAGGGGGTGACACTATGAGCTACCACCCAGGCTGACACCATCCTTAGTGACGCATCTGCTAGTGACGCATCTGTACAGGCATATTTGAAACTCACAAAATAAAGTGTGTACTGCGTACTAATTGCACTACACATTGACACCCGTGTCATCTTTAAACAAATGTTAACAACATAATTAAATTAATAGTTTTTGAACGAATATAAATAAATGATAAATGACATTTTTCTTCCCATTTATAAAGACGTCCATCTTTCAATTTGTTTCCATTTTGTTACAGATCCGCAAATGTTTTTTTTTATTTTTACAAACTTAGATGCGCAATAAATGTAATATTCATCCCCCCTCCCCCAGTACGCACGAACACCAACGCACCAAAAATTAAACGTACTTCAGCAAGGAGTAAAACACATCTCTTACACTGTCAATGCCAACAATTTAAAAAAAAACAGTACACGATGATGCGAAACTGCGTTACGAAATACATTTAGAGACTTGCGTCTTTGACGAGGCGTAAGTGGTGACGTATGACAACCGGCACAGGTTGTACCTCAGATCAGTAGTGTCGCCAACAGCAATGGAAGGACGGGTTTTTTAAACCATGGAACATTGTGTTATAATAGATGTGTTGTGTTGCGTCGCTGTTGTTGAGCTGATGAAAGTGGTCCTCAAATGATTAACTTTAGCAGCCCAGATCTATCGTTATACATACTATGAAAATTATTATAATAAATTGGTAACTTATATAGTACAGTAAGGAACTCGGCACTCGGCTCACAGAGATTTATATAAAGATAATTACATTCATATATGTATTAAATAAGCATTCATATCCTAGCAACCACATAAATGAAAGTAAGTTAGCTTAGCTACTTTTATCATGGAAATAAATATTATGTGTTCCTTAATTTTCAACAAAAAAAATAGTTTGAAGATGTGTCTTAAGTGCAGTCTCGAAGGCCTCCTTAGTTATTGGAATATTACGGATGTGTAATAGTAGAGATTTTTTATTGTTTTGCTGCACAAAAAGAGAGAGACCTTTAGCCAAATGTTTTAGTGCGTGTATAAGGAACAGAGAGAGCACGTGTGTCTGCAGAAGAGCTTAACTAACGAGTGGGTGAGTAGACAGACAGAAAATCAGTAAGATAGGAAGGGCATGAGTCAGAAAAGAAGTTGTGACAGAGAACGGGCAATTATGAATGAAATCGGGCTTGTATAGATAGCCACTTAAAGTGGCCGAGTAATGTGGACTTTTTTGTTGTATTAATAGATAGTCTGGAGGCAGATTTTTTGAACTCTCTGAAGTTTTAAAGTGCATGGTACTAAACGTTTAAAAAAACAACAACTAGTTTTATGTACGATTTCTAATCAGTCGTATTTAATGTTGAAAGTAATTATTCTACAGTAAAAATTTTGACATACCATAAACTTTCACATTTAATATTTTAGTTTATTACTTAACCATTTACCAGTACATTGATAGAAGTGATTACACAGTTTAAAAAGAAAACAAGAATGCTTTGTTGTTTTTTTTTGTGGTTTTTTTGCCTTAAAAGGGCAGTTCATGAGTAAATACATGAACAAATTTTTTTTTTAATAGGGCAAATTTAAAAAAAAAAAAGTCAACGACCCCGTCCCCCCACCGGTAAAGTCTAAAAACACAAACACAAATTGCGACAAACTGTAGGTCATAACATTGTTTCTATCTGCATCGTTTATCTGATGATACAAAGCCTTGTGAATAATTCAGCTTAATGAAATCATAACTAATGGGCCATAAAAAATGTGTCATCTGCCCCAAGGGAAATAACTTTATAAGAATGCCCAAAAATAAATGTCTCTCATACCTGTTTGCATGACTAATGTTTTCAATTTTTAATTTAAAAAAAAAAAAAAAAAATTCTTTAAAAACGTCAATAAAATTATTTCCTGTGTCATCCTGCACCACTTCCATAAATCTCCCCCCTGCACACTCCCCCCCCCCACCCGCCACCCAAAAAACGGGTTAAGCTTCCTTAGATCCTGTGCGGCACGGCTTATGCAGCATTATAGCGAAAGAACACAAAAATCATTAACTAGGACTAGAACACTATTGACAAACCCACCTGTGAAGATTGACCCACTGCTTAACACTGACCCACTGCTTAATACTGACCTACTGGTTAACACTGACTAACTGGTTAACACTGACCCACTGGTTAATACTGACCCACTTGTTAACACTGACCAACTACTTAACACTGACCCACTGCCGTTAACACTGACCAACTGGTTAACACTGTACCACTGGTTAATACTGACCCACTGGTTAACACTGACCAACTGTTAATACTGCCCGCTGGTTAACACTGATTAACAGGTTAACACTGACCGAAGGGTTAACACTGACCCACTGGTTAACACTGACCCACTGGTTAACACTGACCGAAGTGTTAACACTGATCCACTGGTTAACACTGACCGAAGGGTTGACGATGACCGAGTGGTTATCTCTGACCCAGTGGTGAAATAAATAAATCCCATTTCATAGAACACATCCACCACCACCACTAAAATTATTATATCTACCGTTGGCCTTTTCGGTTTAGAGAAATGATAACTTACATCAAACGAGTGTTTGGGCAAAGGTAAATTTTTAGATTAATTTACATTAATAAAAATAATTTACTTTTTTTAAAAATACGCTTACTTAAAACTCCCTTTTCAGACAAAAAAATATATTGATATATTTTTGTTCTGCCTTATAGGCTAGAGGATCCACAGATCAGAAAAACAAATACGTTTTAAATTCCTTTGCTTGACTTGAAAATATTGTGAACATATTTTTAACGGGGGATTAAAGGTATATTGACAGAAGTGATTTAAACAAACCGTACACGCTGAAGTCCAACAAAGTCTGGTCTAGTATATAGATCCAGGCCATGCGTACCTTGCGCCCCAATCTCAGCGCCCACACCCCCTTTTCTACGTACACGGAAGGAGAGTGATGTAACACCTACCTGTGAGAGTGTCTATCCTTTGATGTGTCCGCTCGCCGTTAGCGTGAACTCTTCGTGTGCTCGTGATTCGAATCAAGCCATCCACCGAGCCCACAAGCGAGGGCTGGCTACAACGTGTGCCGCAGTTCAGTTTGACAAAAAGGACGAAACAAAAACAATACCCACAAATCTTGAATAAAGTAGGCCAGGGGCAGACAACCTGTCGTCAGTCTACTGACCTTCCTTACACTCGCGCGTTATTTTTGGTCGACCCAGACTAACTCCTACCTGGCCTACCTGAGTCGCATGATTGACAAGTCCCGTATGAGAAGACATATTCCCTGGATCAATAGTTTACATTGGAAGGTACAGACAGATTGAATGATTCATTGAGAAATCTCGACGGTGACGAAGTAGCGAGCAAGTCCCGCTCTCGACCTATTTCAACTTAAAACAGCCAGCCTAAGCCTAAGGGCAAGGCAGATTCGCTTTCTATTACTCAGGGTCAGATAAACCCATATTATTATTATCACCGGGGTTTATTTGAAATTTCATTTTCAAACAACAACAAAAAAAAAAAAAAAAAAAAAAAAAAAAAATTTAAAATCTCTGTTATTTATTAGAAAATGTTTTTCAAATTATTTTCTTTAATTCGTGGTTTACAGTTTACAAATCCAGTAATGGCTTAATGTCTTAATGAAATAACCTATGAATGTTTTCTTGAAATGATCAACATACAGCGCCCATATGCAGGATTCTCGTGAAGGATTCAAATAAATAATTCATATCATGTAAGTTGTCCTACTTGACCGACACTCTGGGAAACTGTAATGTAATAAAAAAAACGGTAACGCTGGCAACAGATGTTTGAGGACAGTAAAGTGAAAGGTCATTATTACAGTTTTCTTTTTATCACCTGAGGATTCGGGATTTTGTTAACCGCTATTTTCTTTACTACCTTGACCTTCTTTTCCCCAGATAAATGATCTTGGTTTTAGCTCTGCAATGTAGCCATTAACAGTTAAGATAATAAAGGTACCAATAATATTTAGAGTGTGAGGGGAAAAGGGGAAGGGGGTTAGTTTGAATGTAAATTTTGCTTTCATTTAAAGCAAATGAAATACTATTTTTAAAAAAAAATTGAACAGGATTATTCGGAGAAATATTTTTGTTTTAGATGTTGAAACTATGAATTTAAGATCAGTGGTGTTGGTCATCTATCACGAGGGTCCAGTCATCTAGCAGAGACGTTGGTCATCTAACATGAGGGACAGAAGGTGTTGGTAATCTAGCATCAGGGCCGGTCATGAAGCAGATGTGTTGGTCATCTAGCAGAGGTGTTGGTCATCTAGCAGAGGTGTTGGTCATCTAACATGAGGGCCCGGTCTTGTAGCAGAGGTGTTGGTCATCTAACATGAGGGCCCGGTTTTGTAGCAGAGGTGTTGGTCATCTAACATGAGGGTCCGGTCTTGTAGCAGAGGTGTTGGTCATCTAGCATGAGGGCCCGGTCATGTAGCAGAGGTGTTGGTCATCTAACACGAGGGCCCGGTCATGTAGCAGATATGTCGGTCATCTAGAAAAGGTGTTGGTCATCTAGAGAGGTGTTGGTCATCTAGCATTAGGGCCCGGCCATGTAGCAGAGGTGTTGGTCATCTAACACGAGGGCCCGGTCATGTAGCAGAGGTGTTGGTCATCTAACAAGAGGGCCCGGTCATGTAGCAGATATGTTGGTCATCTAGAAAAGGTGTTGGTCATCTAGAGAGGTGTTGGTCATCTAGCAGAGATATTGGTCATCTAACATGAGGGCCGGTCATCAGGCAGAGGTGTCGTGTTACTCAGCCA